>JANAVB010033017.1:28138201-28343331 GCA_029216955.1 Iris pallida
TAGATGTTATTTAATTCATTATTAATTATTTATATAGTTAGATATATATGTAGTATATATATATATATAATATATATATATATATATATATATATATATATATATATATATATATATATAATATGCAAGTGTTTGTGTGGCATTGTATTAGGAACTCCTAAACCTTAATCTAGTCTAGAAACCTAGAATATGGAAAATTCCATATCTTAATTAATTAGTTATGTTGTTTATTAATAGATAATTATTTTAGTTATTTAATAGATATGATTATCTATATATATACTTAGAAACCTAGAATCATATATATATATATATATATATATATATTATATATATATATATATATATATATATATATATTATATAATATAGCCTTCTTTAACCAAGTTAGTATATATAGATATATCATAAAAAAAAAAAAAATATATATATATAGCCTTCTTTAACCAAGTTTCTCATAACCCTAACCCTAGAGTTTTGTCTCCAAGCCGCCCCCCCCCCCCCCGACCTCGCCTTCCCCTCGCCTACCTCCTCCCTCAACCCGAGACTCATCGCCGACGTACGGAGAAGCACGAGGCCGGACGGGACTACGGCTGCTGCGAGCAGCAGAACCGGCGATCCCGGCGACCACTGGCCGTTCCAGGCGCAGCCACCGCACCCAGACGGCGGAGCCACCCCCTGCGGCGTGGCCAGGTAGCCCCCGACCCCCCCCCCCCCCCCCCCCCACGTGGCGCTGCCACGTGGAAAACCCCCTTGCATGCGTAAAACCTAGTTTTAGGGTTTTTAATCCAATTTAATTCAGTTTTATGAGTAATTATTATCTAATTATTGGTAATTAATTAGATCTAATTGAAGGGGATCAATAGTAATTAAGTATAGGATCTACATTAAATTTTGTGTGAATTAATATTTTTATTAGTATTTATTATTATTTAGTTAGGAATTTTATGTGCCGTTAATTAATTAATTATATTTACTGTTTTAATCAGTAATTAATAATATTATTATTAATTAAATAAAACTTTGTAGATGAAAAAGTTCGTAAAATTAATGTAGTATTTTATAATAATTTTTTCAGAAATTATAGAATTTTATTTGTAATTATTTTATATTAAAACCGAGAACTTTAGATTTTTTAAATTAATTCCAATTATTGTTTTTAATTTATATTATTTAATTGGTTGTTAATTAAATAATATATATTATATAGAAAATGTTTGTAAAAATATACTTTACTGTATAAAAATATTTCCAGTATTTAATTATATTTATTTATATTTATTTAGATTTTAGTAAGGTAATTTTGATTTACTAGGTGTATTATATAATTAATTGATATTAATTATATAATTATTTTTAAATTGGTAAATGTTAGGGTTTCTGTTCTAAATAGTTAATTAAATTATTTTGGAAATTATTTTAGGTATTTTATAATTATTTACTAATTTTTAGGAATTAAATGTAATTTCTAGAATTGTTTTAGAATTATTTATTAAGTTGTTTAATAATTATTTATTAATTTAAATAAATATTAATTATGTGTTATTATTGTGTGGAATAATGAATTTAGATTTAGTGGTTAAATTTAGGGTTATAGTGAATTTTCAGGATTTATTTCGAATTATTATGTATTCATTGTTATTATTTAATTATTTATTTAATAACTAGTTTTAATAGTAATAAATTCATTTCTGTGAAAAAATATATATAATATATATTTATTATTCTGATATTATTTAGTTTATTATTAAAATAGACTAAAAATGATTTTTAAGGATTTTTACTATTTTTGTTAGTATTATTAAGAATTGTGTATGCATGTGTGTATTAAATTGATTAGTTAATTAATTATAATTAATTAATTAATTATTAAATATCATGTTGTATTATTAATTACAGAATATAAATGTATGATAATAAGTATATTTTACATACTTATTATTGTATAATTATTATTCATAATTATTGGTACTAGTTAGTTAGTTTTAATAAAATACTATGATTGTTGAGTAATTAGCAATTAATCAATTTAGTAAATTGTTAAATAGTGATTAATTATAAATCATGCTTGTTTAGGATTATTTGCTTCTCGGGACTCGGACTCTACTTTGGACCCGGATACTCAGTTGCTGGACACAGGCAAGTACACCTTGCTTGACATTACTATGCAGTAGTTTCAAATTCCCAGTTTATTGCTATTTGTGTGCACTCGTCTCCATTGATGACTACCCGGTATAGTGTTAGTATAACTTGACACCGTCTCAGACACGTATCACTTATGAGTGAGATGAGTACAGAGGTTATGTGTTGACTGGCCCTTAACATATGAACTTGAGTCTGTTAGCAGTTTGGTTTAGTTACATTATATTTACTATGACGTCTTGCATATTGTTCGTACTGCGTATACGGTACGAGTACATTGGGTGGGGAGAGTCTACTAGTGGTGTATGAGAATTTCTGTTTCCAATGTACGCTGGATGCTCGTAGCCCCTCGTTTCTCAAACTGTAGAACGCTTGGTGGCAGTTTCTTCTTCTTCTCCCCCTCTCATGTGCCACTAGAGATGTCTCGAGAGCATTTACACATAGATGGTTAGAACACCTTTATTGCTTACCTTGTATTTCTTGTCCTTGTTTGGTTAGAGAAATACTTGGTTGCATACTTTATAGTTACTTTTACATTACTGCTCAGTATTATCATGCATGTCGATTTCCTGTGTATTTATTATGTCCCTCTGAGGACCTGGTATCTTTTCCAGAGCTTGACGAGCACTTATTCCCGGCTGATTACGGAGTAGAGGGACTTGTTGACGACGACTTTGAGGTGGAGCCGCAGCCTTGATCCTCTGGAGGCTAGCTACATCTTCCGACATGGGTTTCATTTCCAATATTCCGTTTATTGCTATTTACTACTCCATTTCATTCCAGTTGTACTCATTTACTTATTTAGTGGACTGTTCTCCTCTAGTCATAGTTGACATTTGGACTCTGTGGCACTGATGAATTTCTATTCAGTTATCTCTTACTTTATTTCATGGATGAGACTAGTTTATCTGCCTGTGATGTTACTTTATTAGTTTTACTTCAGCGTACTACGATCATATCATAGCCCATTAAATTGGGTTTAGCTATGCTTGATTGTACAGCTGGCATGCCACGTGTTTCCAATCCGATTATTTGGAACTGGGGCGTGACATGTGCTGGTTCCTGCGTGAGCTTTCGTGTGGGCACAACGCAGACGCAGCACGAGTGCTGCGATGATTTTTGCTCATACACACAATGTAGTGCCCCGTCCCGCTCAGTCAATCGAAGGAATCTGAACACCGACGGCGTTCGGACTTAGCCTTGCAACGGCTGCTCGAAGACATTGCTCGGTCGAAGCGACTCCTCGCTCAGGTGGGGTAGTTTCGGTGAGCTTGCCTCGTCTTAGCCTTCACATAATAAATCATATGTTTTCAACTTGCACAAGTAGGCTTGATAATAAAAGAGACGAATCTACATAGCTAAGGGAATAATTCCGACAGATCGTATTGAGTTAGAATATGGAAAGGTCCAACGGTCGGCTTAGAGTTGGTGCACGGCGTGCTTTGAAAATAACACTCGGTCCTTCATCCCGTGGCTTGGGAGAAGGAAATGTTGGTCTTCGTCACAAAGCTAAGAGTTAGTCTAAGTCATAGGCATCGTCCGCATAACGCTTGATAAAGCATGCACGGTCCCATCGTCCAAGGCTTGACACAGTCCTTGCTCGTCAAGTTGTTGCACGATTAAGTTAGGCTGAGTTATGATAGGCTATCGAAGTCTTTCTAAGCACTGTCCCACGTTTTCTACGGTTGTCGATATTACTTGGTTTCACGATCGTAAGGCCTGTCATATAGAGTATGACTTGGACGGTGGTATCGCATAGAGTTCAAGTTGGTTTAAGGTACGATGTCACGGACTTAGTGTTTTTAAGGCACGTGCCACGGTTGATTCATTGAGTTAGAAAAAGGGGCTTTCAAATAGTCGTTCTTGAGTTGAATGAAAGGATAGGCAAGAAAGAAGAATACTCGCGACCATGGGTCGTCGAGACGAGGTCTCAGATGTGTGAAATATTGAACTTGATCCTGGAAGAGATCGGTAACACTAGAAGTAGAATGACTGTGTGAGACGTCAGTTCGAATCGAGTCTTGCATGGTCATTGGATAACTTGTACAAGGTAAAATAAAAGTTTCTCGAACGACGACCCAGGCGGCCAACGGGACTGTTTCGATGGTAGACATCATAGCTGTGCTGGATGACCACACGGGTTAGGCGGGGACTTGCAGCGGAGCTCGCTACTCGCGCTGGCAAGGGACGTCTGTCTAATCAAAAGCTATAAAGGAGTCCATTATAGCGCTGGGCGCTAGTGACTAGTTCATATAGATGAGTCGGCATGGGCGGCAATCTGCGTGTATGCCTTTGGATTGAGTCGAGTATTGTGTTCACTATATCAATGAGTCGAGTCGAATGCGTGCACGATCGAAAGACAATGTTTGGGCCTAAGATTTGGCTACAATGAAGACACCGTGCTTTGGTACGAGATGTAGTGTCAAGTCTTAAATTGTCGGCATATAAGTTGCATAAGTTAGATTTGAGTCATCTTAAGTTTAAGTCAGGAAACGTCGCAAGGTAAAGTCGGTCGAGTGACACTTAGCCCATAAGTCTCGATTGAGTCAGTTGGTGATTAAAGTAGCAAGGGCCGCGAGGCGGCGATATGGTTAATTAAGTCACACTAAGTTATGAGGTACGGTCCAGTGGACTCGTAGCACGGTGACAAGGAAATTGGGTACTATCGCGTAGTCGCGTCTCTGATTTTGGGTCGTAAGGCAAACACGACTTGATAGGATAACGTTGTTGATGCAAGCACGGGATGGCCTTGAGACACAAAATAGGCCAAGGCGTCTGTCTGTCCTAAAATCGATCCTGAGGCAAGACTAGAAAGACAATCATAAGGGAACTATTTTACACAAAATAAATTAACGTGTTGGTTTTGTATGGGTGAACAAGAAGCTCATTCCACCAGTACAATTGAGTAGTGACACCTACACAGTTTTCATGTGCAGGCACAGGTAGAAGCTCGTGATGCGGAGCTCGCTTGGATGCGTCGAGGCACGGATTTTTTTGGCGATTCGTAGCGTGCGGCCGCATGGAGTCAAGACTTATACGGGACATAATGTATGGACATCGCCTCTCCGAAGCATCCGCTGGTTCAAGACTTGTATTGAGATATGAGAGAGAGCTGAGTGATTTGTAATGTGTGAAGAGTGAGCTTGAGTGATTGTAATCCTGACCTTGCGCCCCATTGTAACCTTTGTTTCAATATCAATAAAGAGCTTCTTTTGAATAACTTGTGTTTTGTTTTAAATTTCTGCTGGCATATTCAATGTCTCTGCTTGGGACTTCTGTGCGACGATCCCGTCACAGCCGCTGTAATCGGCCGTTATGGAACCCGCCTTGCACGAGCGCAATCTAAGCTCGTGCGGCATCACGCTTTAGCGAGGACGATCACTCATACGGGAGTGGGACGTGACACACAAGCGTGCTTGATTTTTGCGCAGAGGGTGTTCACGTGACAATGCAAAAAATTGGGTCTCATGCTAGATTTTAGTGCAGAGTATGTTCATGCGAAAATTGTGTGTAACAATTGTTAAGTAAATTTCTATTTTAACCACTCCTTATCCTCGGAGATTTAGAGATAATGGTTAGTAATCCTTTCTTATCCGTGGGGATTATGTTTGGATTAAGTGGGTGATGACGGGTTAGGGTTTGGCTTATGCCTCCCATATATATTCTTTCCTCTTCAGAGGGAGAGAGAAAATATATTGCTACGAGAGGAGAGTTAGCAGCAGCCAAAGCATATCAACGAAGTGTGGTCTTTAATTTCGTCCAGTTCGATCGAGATCTAAAGCGAGCGTGACAAGAGCGTTCTAGAAGTTCATCTACGAACTTGTTGGTTCCTGAGAGCAGATCGACGAAAAAATTGAATCTTATTTTGAGCAATGGTGATCTTGGTAAACCCAGAGAGGATTCTGTCAACAGTTTTCTTCTTATGTTTCGTTTTGTTATAACAACTACATTTGTAAGATTTAATAGTGTTTCATTCAGCAACTTGTTGTTGCTATATTTCTATTTCCAAAGGTGGTTGTAATTGTTGTATTTTGCACTGTTCTACTTTTGTACTATTTTTTGTAATATATCCGGCAATAACAATAATATAGTACACAAAAATGAGAAGGATAAATTCTGTACAATACCTCCAACTTTTTGAAACATGATACAATTTTTTGTTGACAAATATTGATGTTTAAACCTCTTTCCTGAGTTTCCTCTCTACTTTATTCTTTAAATTGATTTTTTCCTAAAATATTCTAAAATGACAATTATGCCCTTTGTTTAAAAGTTAAATAGTTCTCTCTCTCTCTCTCTGCATCTTTTAATCAACTATATTTCATAAGGTTGGACTCAACTCAAATCTAGTAAATTACTCTTTATATTTATCTTTCTACAGAGTTTTGCAGAACTTATAAACTAAAAACTTGGTAACAAACAGAATGATTTATCTAATAAATTCCTAACAAAAATAAATGACAATTTTTTTTAAAAAATTTGCTTGACCCAACTGATGGTCCTCAATCTGTCAGCCGATGTTTTCTTATTCCTCTCCTTCCTAATGCACCAAAACATTAATTCGAAATAGCCTAATCCCTGGTTGATCTTTGATCATAATTAATAGAATCAAAACCATTTTCTATTTCTCAATCATTCGTTTATTCCATTGTAACTCAAACTATACAACAAATTAGTTTGCACACATATATGGGATCGAAGAAACATTGGTAGTTTCGGTACAACAATTAGACTCACACACACTTCCATTAGAGAGAATAATTATCCAACTTCCTTAAGGGACTATTATTATCTTTAACTTCTAACAATGTCGAAGAGGGATTGATGAGTGTTCAGAGGAAGATTGATGGTAGATGAAACAATTTTTAAAATTTTAATTTTAAATTTAAGTTACTTAGGTCTCGCACCAAGGTATACGAACTATAATTTCAATCTTTCTATTCATCTAAGACTTTGAAATTACAAGAAGATAACACACAATCTAGGTCCAACTAGTTTATGGAATGAAAATTCTTATTATTATTTTTCAATTCTAATAAATAAAAATTAAATAATCCAATCTAAATCCTCCCTCAATCAGTGCCTTAACTACTTGTGACATAGTTTAGCACATGCAAACTCATTCTAGGTAGAGGTAGGTACGCAAAGTCTCATAGATCACTTGCTTGCTATAGCTTTGCTACTAGGCCACACATGGTATCTAGCCATTGGATTTTGCTTATATACCATCCACATGGGGTCACCCAACCTTCCAAATTCATGTATATACATGCATGCAAGCTTGCACCACTACTCTAGCACCTAAGCTTTAGCAAACCTTTAATTGTCTCCATGGCCTAAGCCTTTGCATGTACTCTTCTTTACTCTTTACAATGTACTACTTTTATTTTTTGCCAAGGACCACCATACCCCTTGTTAGAACAGCACCTCTCCAGAAACAATAGGGTGCATCTCCAAGTTTTTCTAAGGTACTGTTTGGGAAGGGTGGAAAATGGGAGGAAGGAAAAAGATGAGGGGAAAGTGAGAGGAAAATTTTAAATGATGGTGTTTGGAAAGGGGAAGAGAACATGGGGAAGAAAAATTTGAGAGGAAAAAGTAGGTGGGTCCCACCAAAAAATTTTCCTCCCAAATGTGGGAGGAAAATGGAGAGAGATGAGAGGAATTTGAGTGAATTTACCCCACTACCCCTCAAAAAGTTAATATTAAATCATCATTTGAGAATACCAAGGAGGAAATAGTAATTATACCTATATCCATAAACAAATAAAACAATTTTTTTAAACTTTTCCTTCCCCTACTTTTTGTTCATCCAAACAAGAAGAGGTAAAGTTAACTTTCCTCTCCCTCAATTTTCCTTCCTCTCAAATTTTCCTCTCCCTCCCCTCCTATGTTCCCAAACATAGTGTAAAGTAGTGTTTGGGAAGCGGGGAAAATGGGAGGAAGGAAAAAGATGAGGGGAAAGTGAGAGGAAAATTAAAAGTGATGGTGTTTGGAAAGGAGGAAGAAAAATTAGGGAGAAAAATTTGAGCGAAAAAAGTAGGTGGGTCCCACTAAAAAATTTTCCTCCCAAAAGTGGGAGAAAAATGGAGAGAGATGAGAGAAATTTGAGTGAATTTACTCCATAACCCCTCATAAAGGTAATAATAAATTATCATTTGAGAATACCAAGAACTAAATAATAATTGTATTTATATCCCTAAACAAATAAAAAATTATTTTTAAACTTTTCCTTCAACTACTTTTTGTCCATCCAAACAAAGGAAGGAAAAATTAACTTTACTTTCACTTTACCCTCCTTCATTTTTTTTCCCCTCAAATTTTTCTTTTCCTCCCCACAAAAATTTCCAAAAACAACGTAAGTTTTCACCCTTGAACAACTCTCATTTCTTTAAACATTTATGCCCAAATTTACGTTCTCGAAAGTGGTTAATGATACGAGTACTTTTGTACAATTTTTTCTTTTTCAATTGAAAGTTACCAACAAGACAACTTTTATACGAAACATTGTTTATAGTTACATGATATTTGCGGACTTCTGTAATTTGGGAACTCCTATGAAATTTAACTATCCATCAAATAACTTTGAAAACCTTTCTCCACTTCCACAATATTCTAAGAAACAGCAATATATGCAAATTTACTGATTTCACTGCCTTGACTCTTGATACTTAAACCCTGCAGAAACCAGAAAAGTAACTTGGCAGAAACATAATTAAAAAACAATATAGGAAAGAAACAATATAGTGGCCTTGTTAGCAATTCGGCGACCGGAAAAAAATTCGGGACGGCAAAAGTACAAGTATAAATCGACTCAGTGCAAATAAAATACGTCAAAAAATTCAGTAAAACATTCGAAAAATGAAAATATGGAGGTTAAAAACTTCAAATTCTTACATATGTCCGTCAAATTTGGTTATTAAACAGGTTTTCATCACGTTTTTTGGCCAAAATTTTCAATAATTTGTATGGAACACGTTTAAAACTTTACATGCTTGAAATTTACGTACTTATTTGACACTTTCAAAAGTACGCAAGTATTATACGTTTCTGAAAGATAAGGAAAAAATTGTGTATAATAGTGATTGCAAACAAGGGCCAGGAGTGTATTATTAAAGAGCTAACTGTCCCTGGACCTCATTATATCTTCAGGAACATAACCCTCCTTTCTCTATATGCATTCATGTACTTTTCTTCTCCTTTAAATTGCAAACAAAAGAGTGCACTTTGTCCCTCAAAGCTAAGACAAATTAAATCCCCCATTAGTGCTGTTAAGCTCACTTTTGGAAAGGCATTCAATACCTACTCCTACCAATTGCTTGTAATTAATTAATATTCTTTGATGCATATCTATGCTATGTCATTTGCATATGTACTCTTATATATTTTCAAGAAATAGATTTAAGTTCTTCTTTTATACAGTTTGATTGGGTTAATTAGTTGTATCCTGAGAGGAAATAAATACCAATTGTATTGTGCAACCCCCTCAATTGTTGGTGCTACTGTAGGCCTTTAAAAATGACAGTCACGCTGAGTTGATCAGGACAGAGTCAAAAGTCATGCTCAGTTGATCCAGACAATATTTACAAATCACGCTGGGGAGACAGCTCATCATTTGTCAGAGAGTAATTATGACTGACAGCACAACAGTCGAAGAATGTCTCTTCGTATGCCACGTATGCACAGAATTCGAGAGATCACAGCCGTCTATTGCGTGATTTTCGAAATCTTCTTCAGCAAGACTCAACCTTCGTCAAGTTGGCGTACCAAAAGAGCTTCTTGTCATTTAATGTGACTGACAAAAGCAATCACTACCAGAGATTTTGTGTCAGTCGAGGCACGCTGAATCAAGACAGCTGGCAGTTCTATCCCAAATCTGCGTGTATTCTGAAGTTTTCTTCCTCAAGTCTGCGTGGATTCTGAAGTTTTCTTCATCAAAGTCTGCGTAGATTCTGAAGCTTCTTGCCCCAAGTTTGCGTGGATTTTGAAGCTTTCTACCCCGAGTCTGCGTGGATTTCGTCTTCACCAAGTCTGCGTGGATTCTGAAGCTTCTTGCCCCAAGTTTGCGTAGATTTTGAAGCTTTCTACCCCGAGTCTGCGTGAATTTCATCTTCAACAAGTCTGCGTGGATTTCATCAAATTGGAGTACGTGGCAGCCATGCCACTGATCTCTCGCCTGCGTGTCCTGTAACTTGCACACGACTCATGCATGATTGCCATGTGTCCAACGGTTACAGGCCACGTCCAGTAACTGCTCACAACCTTGCGTATGTTAAATCCTGCGTGATTTTCAACTAAGCACAGGCTGTGAAGACAGTTATCTTTTCAGTTATTATTTTTGACTCTATAAATAGAGTTCTTTTTCTCATTCATTGTACGGATACATAGTTATCTACTGTCAAAATTTTGAGAGCTTTTCTTCTTCGCATAGTCCAAGGGATAAAGTGATCGTCTTCTAGATCAGATTCCCACAGTTGTAATTTTCCCAGATACACAATAATTAAAGTAATTTATTTATGGAAAACAAATTGGCGACTCTGCTGGGGAAAACCATCTCCTCTTCTGAGATGGCAACAACTCAATGCGATACTTCGTCAATCGGCTCGACGAAGAAGGTGATGACGATCCAATTCGATCAACTCGCCTATGAAGAAATGCAGCGGGCTAAGAGTGGTAAGCCCACTACAGCCTCCATCATCACTGCCAAGTCGAAGGGACACTCTATCTACGTCCCTAAGAATCAGTTGGCAGCCAATGGTGAAGTCTCTGCCATAGTGTCTGCTCCTAACACTGGCAAGAACTCTACTGCAAGCACGCACACTCTTGTGCGCTCGAAGATGACAGCAATCAAAGATCACGCTAACAGTACTGGCTCCTTAGCCAAATCTGTTCCAGTGTGTGTCTCCACAGTTGAAAGTCACGCTGACAGTACTGGCTCCTTAGCCAAATCTGTTCCAACGTGCAATTTCAACCTCAAAAGTTACGCTGACAACACTGGTTCCTTAGCCAAGTCTGTTCCAGTGTGTAATTCTAAAATCAACAATCACGCTAACAATACTGGCTCCTTAGCCAAATCTATTCCAGCGTGTATTTCCAAAGTCAAAAGTCACGCCAACAGCACTGGTTCTTTAACCAAGCCTGTTTCAGCGTGTATTTCATCTAAGAAGAATAGTTCTCTAGCTATCTCTTCCTCTTTGCCAAGTTCTACCATAACTGGGGGTGGTCTTCCACACAAAGTCCCTTCGAAAAGAAATAACTCTTTAGTTGTTTCTTCTGCTCCTGTAGTTTTTACTTCAGGAACAGCTTTGACTGACAATTTTGTTAGTCAAAAAAAAGGAGATGGTCTTTTGACTACTCTTCCTTCTGGACATTCTATGTCTCAAAACTTGAATGAGTCTAAGAAGAAATATTCCTTAATGTTTTCTTCTATGACTTCTTCGAATTGGGCACAGAATTTGTCTAGAAAAGGTCTGTTACCAACTCCTAATCAAGGGGGTGGTTCAACTCTTCCTTCTCTGCAAATATCCAGATCATTGGAAGAAAAACTCCATGTGTCCAAAACTAATGTGTTACCTCCAACTGATCTAAGAACAAAACACTTCTGGTGTTAAGAAACCATACCAGTTGGAAACAAGGATAAGAGATCCAGATGCAGAGTATGCAAGAAACTATGTGGCTCATATTAATCATTCTCTATATAATCAAGAGCCATCAAGACCCAAGAACAGGAAATATATTCCTCAATCTTCACAAACAGATTTACGAGAATATCTTCAACAGAAGAGAAGAAGTGATTCTGTGTCAAAGGACCATGCTGAATGTGACTTCTATCCAAGAGTCATAATTCAATGCAGATGTCAATCAATGGCTCATGATCATGTTGATCATGAATGTGACTTCCAGCCAAGAGTCACAATGCAATGCAGATGTCAAACAAAACGACAATCTGTCTTCAATCGGATTCAGTGTGAACCTATGCCTGATGAAGATGAGCCTTTGTTTGCTTCTGTCAATATGACCTCTCGGGATGCTGGGGGTAGAGTTGATAGTCCAGATGGAGTATATAGAAATACCAGAGCAAGAGTCCTGGCCTCTAGTCAAAGAAATTTGATCTCTGAAGATGATTCTGAATTCCTTGGAGAATCTAACTTCCCACCTCTTCCTACTGGGGGTAGTTCTCCTATAATTGACTTTGATGCACAAAGCAATGATTCAGAACAAACAACATCTACCAGTTCATCAATAATTCCTCGTACAGTCACGACTTATATGGTTGATGGAAATACTGATGAACCTTCTTCTTCCTTGACTCCTCAAGATCAAAGAATTGCTTCTTTGGAACAACAAATGAAGTCTATGGCTGATACTATGAAGTCGATGTATGAACTCATGGCAACACAGATGCAAAATCGACAGACTCTACCAGATGCCATACCAACTGACACTGATATGAGTCCAGTACAAGTTCCTCCAGCAGTACAATCTAATACTCCTGGACCAGCTCAACCAAACCCTAGTCTCTCTGGAGCTGGGGGTAGTGCTTACAATGCTGTTCCTCCTCCCAACTATTCTCTACAAGTTACAACTCCACAATCTTCTGGAATTGTTAATGAAGAATTGAGGAATCTCAAAACTCAATTCGAGGCATTCAAACAGAAAGATGGTTTACAAAGGTTAGGCATCAAACAACCTTATCCGATAGAATGGAAGCAAGTATCGTATCCTCCTAAATACAAGCCTCCCACTATCTCATTCTATGATGGAACCACTTCTTCAAGTCAGTTCATTAATCACTTTGAAGTGATGACTGATCAGCTGCAACCAAGCGACGCCCTCCTTACTCAGGTGTTTGTTGGATGTCTCAAGGGAACGGCTTATGAATGGTATAGAAGTCTCCCAGATGGGAGCATTACCTCATTTTTCGGTTTCAAACAGATGTTTCTTGAACGGTTCTATGAAGGGCTCAATGACATGACTATGTCTGCTCTTATTAGAATCAAGCAGAAAAATAATGAAACTACAGAAGAGTACATTTGAACGGTTTCGAAGAAAAGCTCTGAAGATGCCTCTTGGAACTCATGATGCTGTCACCATCGACACATGCAAATCAAACTTGTTGCCAATCATCAGCATGTGGACAGGATCCACTCAATTCCAAGACTGGCCTTCTTTTATAGTTAGTGCCAAGGCCGCAGAAATTAGTGCTGAAACCTTCAAAGGTTTAGGAGTGCAGATGACCCCTAAAGAAACAGGTCAAGGTACTAACAATAAAAACAATGCTCGTAAGGAAAAAGAAACTCTTGAAGTTAATCTTCAGAGCAAAGATGCATCAACTGTTCAAACCTCTCCTACAACTCAACAACCAAGAACACCTCGCCCCAAAGAAGAATATTCTTTCGATGACGACAATGTCCTTGGTATCTTTGAATGTCTGCTGAAAGGTAATAAGATACAATTACCTGAGATCAAGAAACCTGATAAAGCTGGTAAAATAGATCATCCCAAATACTGTCCATATCACAGAATGCTGGGTCATACAATTCGTACATGTTATGTACTGAAAGGAAAGATCCAAGAAATGATTAAATCTGGAGCTATCTCTCTTACTCCAAAAGAGAAGACCGTCACCTCCAACGTCGTCTCTATGCAATTCGAAGATTTTCCTCCTCAACTCCTTGAAAGTGGGATCGTTCCTATTCCCAAGGCAACTCTTGACATAGTGAATCTTCCTCCTTCATGGTCTGAAGGATTAGTGCCAATCACTTTAGAAACTGGAGAAATCATGTGGATCCATCCTGATCTAGTGGCAGATTTTGAATCGCCTTCTCCTCAAAAGACTACTTCTCGAAAGTCCAAGAAGGCTGGAAAGATTAAATCATGTCATATGACTTCTCTTGGATCTATTCCTGACACAGAGCCAAAAGAGAAAGAAGAAGCACTTGTTAGTGCTACTCGAACGGGGAAACCTTATCTAAAGGATTATTCCAAAAATCCTGAGGATCCTCTTGATATCCCTCCAGCTGATAAAGATGCTTCTAATGTTCCTCCTGAAGAAGAATCATCCACTGAACCTGTTCCTCCCAAGCCTACAGCTCTGGAGAAAGGCAAATAACAGGCTCGGTTTGATAAGCCAATCAAGAAGTCCTCTCCTCTTGGACTTCAGAAGCCTTATAATTTCGACATTTTAGCTCAGTTTGCTAATACTCCAGCTAGAATGTCCCTCTTTGAACTTCTACGTCTTTCCAAAGAGACTCGAGAGACATTAAGTGAAGCACTTCTACAAGCTGACTCTTGTCTTGCACAATTGAAGAAGCCAGATGCAGAACCTGCCACTTGCTTATATTGCAACAGTGTATTGGAAATTATCCCAAATATCACCTTTACACAAGATGACATGCTATTGGAGGATAATCGACATGATCGGCCTCTCTACTACACCGGTTATATCGATACAATGAAGATAGATCGTATCCTCATTGATCCAGGGTCTGCTATAAGCATAATGCCAAAGAGTCTGTTGGATGAACTAAAAATCCCTCTTCACAAGCTCTCTAAGACGGTTACTACTATCCTGGGATTCAATCAAAGCCGAAGCGAGCCTTTAGGAAAGATTTATCTGAAGCTTCAGATAGGCGATTTCAGATCCAAAGTCACTTTCTATGTGATCGAGATCGTGGGATCCTATAATCTTCTTCTGGGGAGACCCTTTCTTCATAAAAATAATGTGGTGCCTTCTACTCTTTATCAGTATTTTAAATACATTGATAGCAATGGAAGAGTACAAAAAGAAGTTGCTGATATAAATCCCTTCCATGGGGTTGAAGCTTATTTCAATGATTCCCGAATGTACAAAGAAGAGTATACAAGGGTTATACAAGCTATGGAGAAAGAAGATTCACAAAGTGAGACCTTAATAATTCCTGTTAAAGGTCGAACTATTCAGCAACAATCTCCCAAACTCTCTGAAGAAGGTTCTTTCATCATTCCGGTGAGTGGACAGATTTCTCCGTTATCTCAGTCGTTTGCTCAAGACACAATGATTATTCCTGTCAGTGGGCGTACTGTAATTCCTGCATCTCCACATATGAAACAGGATACTCTGCTAATTCCAGTTGGAGGGCGGATTATTCTTCCATCTCAAACTTCAAGGGAGCTCACCTCTTCTGAGCCATTTGTTATCGATCTTAATCGAAACAACGCTTCTTCTCGTTCTTCTTCTCTCCCTTTAGTCATTGACTTGGCTAAAATCTCTAAGGCTCAGCATTCTCCCAATGTAAATACTGCTGCTTTTACATTTAATAAAAAGTCTCCATCTTTGCAGTATGCTGATGTGTGTAATTATGTTCATAGTTATTTACATTTGTTAGATGACTTGAACGCAATAACCATAGGGGTTGTATAGACTGTTCATACAGATGTATCCCTAGAACCTGTACAATCTTCATACTTTCTAGTTCCCAGCAGAAAGCCAGGAGACATTCCAATATTCTTCTATAAAGGGCCCCAAAGTCCTTCTGATTTAGAAGATGAAGACAAAAATGATGACACTGGAAGATTACAACTACGTCGTTATAGTCAGCAATCTAAAGACATCATCAAAAATATGGACTATGACTTCAGGACTGGCCTCAATAGTGGAAAGGGAAGAAAAATGCCTGTTCGTATTCCTCCTCTGAAATATGGAAGGACGAAATGCGGACTGGGCTATATAGCTCCTACTCCTTTTATCAGTATTATCCATGAAGATCCCGAGTCTGACGAAGATAAGAGATCTGATTCTTCTAGTACTACTTCTTGGGATTCCGATACAAGTATCGGGGACTTCTACTGCAACATTCTGTCTTCCAACATGGTTTCCATTGACCATTCTGAAGAAAGTGATGAAGACGAAGAAGAGTTTGAAATCTCACCTGAATCGGAACAATGGGCCCAAAGATTAGATAATCAATGGGAGTTCCATTTCGAGCAAAAAGAACCTCCGACTGAAGACAAACTTGTTCAAATAGATGTTGGTGAAGAGGGATCTCCCAAACCAATATTTATTAGTAAAAGTCTTTCTGAACCTGATAAGCAAGACATGATCAAACTCATTCGTGACTACATCGACGTCTTCGCTTGGAGTTATGAAGATATACCAGGACTTGATCCACAAATTGCAACTCACAAGCTCAATATCTTGTCGAATGCTAAACCGGTCAAACAACAACAGCGACGATTTTGTCCAGATATTATGGATGCAATTGAAGTTGAAGTCAATAAACTCATAACCTCCGGGTTTATTAGAGAGGAACAACATCCCGAATGGGTGGCTAACATAGTTCCTGTCCTTAAAAAGACTGGCAAGGTCAGAGTATGCATAGACTTCCGCGATCTCAATGCGGCATGCCCTAAAGACGAATTCCCTCTACCAATCACTGATGTCATGATTGATAATACCTGTAGATTTGAGCGGATGTCATTCATGGACGGGTATTCTGGATACAATCAGATTAAAATGTTTTCAGATGACGAGAAGCACACTTCTTTCAGAACGCCGATCGGTACATACTGTTATACAGTTATGCCATTCGGTCTCAAGAATGCAGGAGCAACTTATCAACGAGCTATGAGCACTATATTCCGTGAACATTTGCGGAAAACAGTCGAATGCTATGTTGATGATATTGTAGTCAAAAGTTGACAAAAGGAGGATCATATCCAAGATTTGAAGACTATATTTGATCTAATACGTAAGCATCAATTAAAGATGAACCCTACTAAGTCCTTCTTAGGCGTCTCTAGTGGTAAATTTCTCGGCTTCGTCATTACCTCTAAAGGTATACACGTGGATCCCGAGAAGATCAAAGCCATCCAAGAGATGCGTCCTCCACGCACCTTAAAAGAGCTACGAGGATTTCAAGGAAGGATCGCTTATATCAGGAGATTCATCTCTAATTTATCAGGACGCTACAGACCATTCAACAAACTTATGAAGAAAGGTGTTTCTTTTGTCTGGAATCATGAATGTCAGAAAGCATTCGATGATATAAAACAATATCTGATGAGCCCTCCAGTATTGGTACTTCCCGTTTCAGGAATTCTATTTCTCCTATATACTCGAGCAATGAGTCATTCATTGGGTGCATTACTCGCTCAAAAGAATCAAAATGGTCATGAACAAGCCATCTACTATCTCAGTCGTACTATGACCGGAGCTGAACCTCGATATTCACCGGTCGAAAAAGAATGTCTAGCCTTGATGTTCGCTGTTCAAAAGACACGACATTATATCATTGGCCAGACTATTCATGTCATCTCCGGGATCAATCCTATACGGATCATGATGAAGAAACCCAGTGTTTTGAATTCTCGATTAGCTAACTGGGGAATCCTACTTGCACAGTATGACATGCATTATATTCCTCAGAAGTCAGTCAAAGGACAAGCTTTAGCTGATTTTCTGGCTGCTCATTCAATTCCAGAAGATTCAAAACTCTATGACGAAATTCCAGATGAAGTCCTAGATTCAAACCAAATTGCTGAAGAAGATCCTACTTGGCGTCTATTCTTTGATGGAGCTTCAAGGATAGGTCCTAATGGTGATATTGTCGCTGGAGTTGGAATCGTTCTTGTATCGCCAGAAGGTCTTGCTATCCAAAGAGCTTATTCTCTCGATCAGCCGTGTTCAAACAATGTAGCTGAGTACAATGCATTACTCATTGGTCTTCAACTCGCTAAACATCTAAATATTCAACATTTGGAGGCGTACGGAGACTCTAAACTCATTGTCAATCAGATAAAGGGTACTTATGAAGTCCGCCATCAAGATCTGGTTCCTTATCATAGATCAGCTATAATTATGGCTTCTTCGTTTGAAGAATTCTTCATTGAACATGTTAGACGAGCATGTAACACAGAAGCTGATGCTCTAGCTAATCTTGCAGCGGTGTTGGCTATCCCAATTAGACGACAACACAAAAGAGTCGAGAACCTCCTTGCTAGAACCCACGAGGAACTTGCAAACGGCCATCCTCATGGCTTCTTCTTCTTCAGTCTTTCCTGGTTCGAGCAGAAAATCCAGAATGTCCCTTGGTGGCTTGGGTGCAGACGAACCTTCGCCTGCTTCCGTCTTCTTCGATTGAACTGGATCAGCAGGGTGTTCTTCAGTGCCTTTCTGAACTTTTGAGGCAATTCCAGTTTTATTGAATGCTTCTTCAGACGACATTTTTATGTTTGAAAGAAGAAGTGTTCGTTCTTGTCAAATTTCTGCTATATTTATAGGCAGAAGTTCTACAAATAATGAAACGTCACGTTCATCCGACGGTTCATCCATCC
Source organism: Iris pallida (assembly GCA_029216955.1). Classification (NCBI taxonomy): domain Eukaryota; kingdom Viridiplantae; phylum Streptophyta; class Magnoliopsida; order Asparagales; family Iridaceae; genus Iris; species Iris pallida. The sequence goes on from JANAVB010033017.1 coordinate 28,156,655, forward strand.
ATTAATTGCGTTCATCCGACGATTTATCCGTTCATTTATTCGTCCGTTCATGATCTTCTATCAATTTATTAAAGTGGGGATTCGTTATTGATCATGTTTTCATAACCTCTGAATCAATTCCGAATCTACTTGCTCATTTGTCATTTTTGACCTCTGCATAGAAATCAATCTATTTTCTTTTGAGTTCCTACATATTATCACGTCCATAATACCTCTGATAATATCATATACTCTAAAACAGAAAAGAAGATTTCATTATCTATCATGTCCACAATTCATCCACAAATACAAATCTTTGAGCATAGAAGAATTATCATTTCCATTCTCATTTCACCACAAAAAGTCTATTACATTTTTTTAGACTTTCTTACAAATCATAATGGAAATCTATTACAAATCTTGGATTTTCATTCTACACCACAACAATAACCTAATAGAGATCCATCTTCTTCTTTGGATCTTCTCCGTCGGACCTTCTCCGTCAGGTTCGTTGTTGGTGGCAGTTCCTGACTGTCTGGGTCCCAGTCACGACCAGATCAGCAGGAATCAAACTCTGGTCTTCTCTCTCAGACGAGAGGAGAACCACAGAGTATGGCAGCCCGAAGTCGTGGTGCTGCCAATACAACTGGTGGATTGGGGGTAACCTCTCAAGGAAGACAGGAATGTATCCAAACCTTGGGATACAATTCCTAGTTCTCCCGTGAAAGGAACTCTACTACCCGATTTCTCGGGGTAGAGTTGACTCCACCATCCAACTCTCGTGTATAAAGGCTCTTCCTACCATCTGAGGAAGACCCTTCTATCCCACGAAGAGTTCTGAGTTGTCTGATTTACGCGTCAAAAGCGTATGAGCTCCCTGATGTAGATGTCAGCAGGATATTCTCCACAACATCCACATCCCCAATGCCAGTTCTGAAGAAAATTTTCAGCCAAGTTTCTGCAGAAAGTATCAACAGAAATCATTCAGTGTGCATTTATCAAACAGAAACAGGCGTGTATTGTTCAAATCAGAAACAAGAAACAGAAAGCCTATCTTCAACAGCAAAAATAATACACGTATTATACTGACTTACCTTCAAGTTTGGTGCTAAGGATTGGCAAACTCATGTTTGATACAGTGCGCAGAAGTCGAACATTAGAAAATATTGCTTTCCTGTTTGAGAGTGAAATCTCCCAAAAATTTCATTCTCAGAGAAGAAGAAGAGGAATGGGAGATGAGTATCTGTGAAACTCTTCTATCTATTTAAAGGGCAAAGTACAAGTCTATTCTTGGAAAAGATCCGCATAAATAGCGCTCGTAAACCGTGGAATGAGTGTTACATGTGCTTTGGAAGACAGAGCAACATTGGAAATAGTCAAAGGGTGCTAATTAATATTCTTCATTAATGTACGCAGATTAAACACAGAAGTTGTACTTCATTCTTCAAGACAGGCACTGATGGCCTTACAAAAGACAAAACAAAAAGAGTGCAACAAAAGCACAAAAGACACGCTCTATTTTCCAGAGCGACTGAGCTTAATGCCTAGTTCTTCTACGCTTTTGACCCCCATGCGGTGTAACAGAGCCTTCAACATTTCACGCTGCTCTATGAGGCTGCGCCCATCAGAAGAGAACGAGCCATCTAAGCCAAAATAGCTCAAGAAATTCTTGGCTAGTTGCAAGGGATCATCTTTGAGTTCGAAGATAAGGGGCTCTGGCTCTTCACCCCCAAAAGTGGGGTCACCATGGGAACAAAAGTCCAACTTGCGTGCTTCTTTCTCAGCTTTCTCTTTTGGTGTCATGTTGACGTAAGATGAAGATTAAATGAATCCTCTTCCTGTTTATATAACAGAGCTCGCCGGCGGTTCATATTCCACCATAAACTGGATGTAATCAGTCTCGGAAAATGAAGAGTCATCATGACATTTAATAAGTTCATTTGGATATTCTCAAAGAACTTCGAAGTCTTTCCGACTTCCGAAAAATTTAAAGTCATCACAGCGTGACTGATTTCATTTTATCATCTTATTTTCAAAGTATTTCAAAAATTTTGAAGTCTTTTCAATTTTTTAAAAACTTTGAAGGGGGTCTTGTAGGCCTTTAAAAATGACAGTCACGCTGAGTTGATCAGGACAGAGTCAAAACTCACGCTCAGTTGATCCAGACAATATTTACAAATCGCGCTGGGGAGACAGCTCATCATTTGTCAGAGAGTAATTATGACTGACAGCACAACAGTCGAAGAATGTCTCTTCGTATGCCACGTATGCACAGAATTCGAGAGATCACAGCCGTCTATTGCGTGATTTTCGAAATCTTCTTCAGCAAGACTCAACCTTCGTCAAGTTGGCGTACCAAAAGAGCTTCTTGTCATTTAATGTGACTGACAAAAGCAATCACTACCAGAGATTTTGTGTCAGTCGAGGCACGCTGAATCAAGACAGCTGGCAGTTATATCCCAAATCTGCGTGTATTCTGAAGTTTTCTTCCTCAAGTCTGCGTGGATTCTAAAGTTTTCTTCATCAAAGTCTGCGTAGATTCTGAAGCTTCTTGTCCCAAGTTTGCGTGGATTTTGAAGCTTTCTATCCCGAGTCTGCGTGGATTTCGTCTTCACCAAGTCTGCGTGGATTCTGAAGCTTCTTGTCCCAAGTTTGCGTGGATTTTGAAGCTTTCTACCCCGAGTCTGCGTAGATTTCGTCTTCAACAAGTCTCCGTGGATTTCATCAAATTGGAGTACGTGGCAGCCATGCCACTGATCTCTCGTCTGCGTGTCCTGTAACTTGCACACGACTCATGCATGATTGTCATGTGTCCAACAGTTACAGGCCACGTCCAGTAACTGCTCACAACCTTGCGTATGTTAAATCCTGCGTGATTTTCAACTAAGCACAGGCTGTGAAGACAGTTATCTTTTCAGTTATTATTTTTGACTCTATAAATAGAGTTCTTTTTCTCATTCATTGTACGGATACATAGTTATCTACTGTCAAAATTTTGAGAGCTTTTCTTCTTCGCATAGTCCAAGGGATAAAGTGATCGTCTTCTAGATCAGATTCCCACAGTTGTAATTTTTCCAGATACACAATAAATAAAAGAATTTATTTATGGAAAACAGCTACAAACTAAAGAATAGTTCATTGGCACAATAGTATTCATTCATTAATTCATTAATGAGCTATTCACTTTATTCAAGATGAAAGCAAATCTCTCTTTAAAGACTGCTTAGTTCCCAGAACTGTTCAGATTATGAAATCCGAAGCGTAAGTTCCGAAAGTTAGTTTTTCTGAATTTGGGATCGCGGATTAGAAGCTATGAAACTAATCAGCATGGTTGTCACTGAAGGAAAAAGTCCAAAAATAGGCCATATGTATTGCTCCAACACAAATATTCCTTCATCATCAGCAGAACTCCACAATGGCACCCCCAAAGCTTTGTCTTCCTCCACTAGAGTTGGGTTACAAGTGTGCAAAGCACCTAAGTGCCCTCCTAAACACCACAGAAAAGTGGAAAAAGAAGAAAGTTGGGCAACAGTCCATGCTTTCTTTCTTTCTTTCTTTCTTCCTTTCTTTCTTACCACTAGAAAATGATGGGAACTTGATGGCAATGGAGACCAAGACATGGGCAAAATGTCAGGTTGGTGCGCATGTGACATGAGTGGAGGATGCTTGGTGGGGGGAGAGAAAAAGAAGGAGCTGTTCCTTGTGGCTTGTGGTCACACACACTACACTAGCAAATGTGGATGGATATCATACATAAATTTTTAACATTATCTCCACTGTTCTGAAACCAACCAACCAACCAGTATTTGCCTGTTCCTGTGAACCTTTTCATAACAAGCTAATTATGAGACAAGACATCAATCACCAACGAGATATGTGTTGGGTCATTCTGAGGTCAGAAAATTGCATATATCAAATCAAATGAAATTATCATCAGAAACACAAAACACTCTTTTAAAGGACGTTTTTATTTTATTTTTCTGCCAAAATCACCTTTAAAAAAAACATTTTCATAGCAGTTACGTCAAATTCTTTTTTCACTTACTCCATAATCTCTTTTCCTAATATCCCTTCATAGCATTGAAGTTCGTTGATACATATCCAAATTTGAAAATGCATAAATAGAGAGCGGAACAGTTAATGGGAGAATTAAGGAGGCTGCCGATTAATTTAGTTAGTATAGATACGTCCTTTAAAAGAACGTTTTTGACACAATTTTATTTCTCTGCTTAATTATTTAAACTTTTATGCTCTGTATATACAATTTTCTGTTATGAGATGTCTCAAGTTACTGATATTTCAGTTCATCCCAGAGAGCATAACTTTACTGTTTACTTACCTGTCAAATTTGGGTGACTGGACCTGATGTTTGAATGCACTGATATGTCTATTCACAAAAATAAACACCATACACATCACCAGTTCCAGAAATGAGCATATCAAAGAGTGAAAAAGAAGAAGTTGTGTGTTCAAAATTTAAAATCTCCATAAAGTAGCAAAAGTGATGGCAACTTACATAAATATATATATTTTTTCTTCATCTTTCTGGTTACATTTACTGTGGGAAAAGACAAGTGTCTCACAATGCATCCCATCAAGCATTGATTAAAAGGGAAGGAGGAGCACAGGACCATCAGAGGCCTATTATGATGTTAATAAGCAACAGAAGCAGCTAAAGCAGCTGCAAGTGAGTGCTTCTTGAACAAGGCTGCAATGCTCAGGCAATACAGTTGAGGCCCAGGCATCCTGACCACAAATTCCTCAGCAGCCTCTTCTGCAGAATAAAAATAACAAACACAAAACAGAGTACTCAGCAAGCAGAAGCAGAAACAGTTAGTAGCTAGCCGGTCCTAGGATAAGCCGGATAAGACTTGGGACTTTGAACTTGGGCAACCCTCCCTCTGATAGGACAATCTCCCAGACTTAGCATGATCCCGCCAAATATCAGGATCACGGATGACCACCAGGACCAACTGACAATAAGGTCAAAGGATGTTGGGGCACAACGGAAATAAACTGAGAAAAGTCACAATTGGTTCAGCTAAGATGCCTATTTCCACAGACGAGTTGTTGAATAAGTTCAACACAAGTATATCTCATTGTGCTCAACGAAAATTGTTGAATAAGTTCAACAAGGGACAGCCAAAATTAACTCCAGAATAGAACGACACAACCCTCCGGGCCGACCCTGGCAACTATAACTAGCTAAAGATTTTTTAAAAAATAAAACCTTCTTTGGCTTCTGGTGGAGGAGCTCTGGTGGGATCTTGTACAGGTCTTCATCAACAGCTTTTGGCTTAACAGTGGTACTGTTGTTGTTGTTCTTCTTTGGGCTGCTCTGATTGGTCAGGTCATACACCCTCCCTTGCTTCCTCAGCTGCTGCTCTCTTGACACCCTCTTCTCCCCTTCACTCTTCCTCACCTAAGCATGAACAATTAGCCACAAGAATGTCTGTTTATTGATGTACACCAATTCTAATTCCTACACCAAAATTTAGTAGCTAATCACAAAATCCATCCATTGGGCTTTTCAAAATCCGCTTAATATGCGTGCCGGATGGCGATAGCCATCATAAGAGAAATCATATTTCAAACATTGACAAATTGAGTTCTATAAAATCCGCTTAAAATGAGTGCTAGATAGATAAGATAAGTTATCATAGACAAACCCATTCTTTTGGGTGAATAAAATCCGCTTAAAATGAGTGTTAGATAGCTAAGATAAGTTATCACGGACAAACCCATTCCTTTTGCGTCAATAAAATCCGCTTAAAATGCATGTTAGATAGATGAGATAAGTTATCATAGACAATTAAACCCTTCTTTTTGGGTCAACAAAATCCGCTTAAAATGCATGTTAGATCGATAAGATGAGTTATCATAGACAATTAAACCCTTCTTTTTGGATCAATAAAATCTGCCTAAAATACCTACCAGATAGATATCATATACTAACCACTGTTTTAAAAACCGGACCGGAGATCACTTGGACAAGACACTAGGTCGGGTCAAACCGATTCAACCATTGGTTCAATGGACACTGTTTTTTACAAAAAAAAAAAAAAAAAAAAATTATTTACAATCAATTTTCTAAAAAAATAGCGGGTCAACAACAACCCATACCAGAAAGGATACCGGTTCATGGGTCAACCAGTTGAACCGGCTTGTCCGGTCCGATTTTCAAAACATTAATACTAACCATTTATTTTTTCTAGGGGTAGTAAAATCTGCTTAAAATAAGTATCTGATCAAATTTTACAAAAATCATAGGAAAACTCATAAGTTCCTTTGGATTACATCCATCTCCATCTGATCCCTTCAATTTCTTTTCAACCCACTAAAAGTAAAACATCACTCTTCATGTTAGGTAAATGGACCCTCCTACGTTGACGGTGGACGTGACCGCAAGCCACGTGCCTGCCTTCCATTAATCCTCCGGCCCGGATTTTAAGGAGATAGGTTTCGGTAATAACAGGAGGGCCAATGGTTGGCTGCCATGTGGCCCCACGGTCACGTCAAACCGCAGACAAAAAAAATACCATTTCCATAGGTAAATTCACTTGTCCCGTCCATACTACAAGTTCGTATGCTAATTCGAGCGTGTCACATCCATATTATAAGTTCTTAATATTCGAGCTTACGTATTCGAATTGCAAATCCTAAGCTACAAGCGGAGGGCTCACCTTTCTTTGGTGATGCGCCACCGGTCTGGGCACCGCCGGGGGCGCGACGGGCACCTTGAAGAGATCGGCGTCGCCGCCGTAGCCGTAGCCGTAGCCATCCGCAGCCGCAGCAGCCGGGGCGGCGCAGTAGTGGCCTCTTATCAGCCCGGCCTGCATTGCCGACTCGAAGTACTGCGTGATGGGCATCTCGTCGCAGTAGTCCCAGTTCCCGAACGCCGGTATCTGCACCCTCGCCATATCCTTTAAAAAAAAAAAAAAATTAAGTTACGTTACACCAACAACATGTTGACAGCAACAAATAACAAATAACAAATAACAAACAAGGAGTGCATGCATACTTCCATGGAGGATGGTTGTTGTGAAGCTAGGATGGGGATGAAGAAGGAAGGAAGGAAGGAGTGGCGGATGGCAAAGTTAGTTTGTTTGTTTGTGAGGGACTGCACATTCATTCTTCCAATATAAAGAGGAGAGAGGAATAGAGAGGGGACAGTGACATATGTTTTCTCTCTCTCTTTGTGTGTGTAGGCACATATCCCGAGGATCTTTGGAGGGGCCGGAGAAGACCTTGGGCCGTGCTTGGTGTTGACGTTTTACTACTAAATTGCATCGGACACCGAGTTACTGTTAAGAATCAAAGATGAGAGAGAGAGAGAGAGAGAGAGAGAGAGAGAGAGAGAAAGAGAGAGGAGAGAGAGTCTACTCTTCTTTCTTATTTACTTGTTTGCTTTCCAATGCTTTGGTCATGTGAAGATGAAGATAGTACCAATCTTACTTAAGGACAAAGAGGAGCAATATTTTTTTTTTTTTACTTTCTTTGTTTTGTTTTCATGTAAGCACTGCTATAATTACTGCGTCATGAGTGTGTAATAACTACTTTTTTGTTTTTATCTGAGCAGTTGTAGAACTCGAGTGATCCTTGTGACTACCGAAAAGAGAGAGAAACATCTGGCTAGATGGAAGAAAAGTAGCGGATCGAACTTTTTATTACTTCTATTTATATAAAAAATTAACGCTTCTAAGCAGACCGCACCGGAAAACCGAACGTGAAGTTACGCCACGTGTTGGTTTTCCATTGGCTCTTTTTTTATCACGTTGGCAGGGAGAGTTTTTTTTTTCTAGTGAATCACGTCCTAACACGTGACACTGCATTTTTCTTCGATTTTTTGGGGCTGTCAGATGATCTTTTTTCTTTGAAAAAAGGGTGGAAATTGGAAATAATAAATCTAAAAGACATGCAATGCAATATAGATAAAGTCTCGGATAAATGCGTAACGTCGGATATCTGAAAAAAAAAAAATCTTTTTCTTGAGGTATTGTGAACTTTGGTGTGGTTAAGACTTAAGCTACTACTAATGGAAATAACAGATCACCTCACTCCCCAACCCTTTGCAACTTGAGCTCTCAGCCAAAAAAAAAAAAAAAAAAAAAAAAATTATCCAACTTGAAGTTTGGATTTACAGCTCAATAAATAAAAAAAATGCAGTGGGTACATTTGACTGCATTGCATTGTGCCATGCATTGGACAATGAGTAAATATGAGAGAGAGAGAGAAGAAGAAGAAGAGAGAGAGTTGGGCTTTCCAATGTTTAGGCATGTGAACCATAGGTGTGACTTTTGGATTAGTTTGTTGGTGCGAAGAGTAAAGAATGTCTTTTTCTTCTTCCCTCTTTTGAGTCAAGGTGTGTTGTTGGGAGAGAGAGAGCATACTTAGCTAAGTTGAGTCTGCAGCAGAAATCACGGTGGGAGCACTGCATTTGCACATTGCATGAATGCTGGCATGTGGTTGATTGGCATGGGATGGAGGAGCATGTGCTCAAGGGATTGATAGATAGATAGGGGAAGCTAAGTAGTCGGTGGCTTTGAATTTGAAGTGCAAACTCATTTATTAATTTCAATTCTTAGCTTCTTGTGGACTTTACTAGTTGACTAACACCAAACGTTGTTCCCATTAACAACAAGTTCTTTCACACACCAAAAAAAAAAAAAAAAAAAAAAAACACACACACACACTTTGTTCCCATTTGCAAATGTTATCAAGTGGGAAGAAGGTGCTTCACCCTTCCTTTTATTTTGTCAATGCTACGGGACTCGTGCATTATCCTGCCTTGGGCCAACGTTCATGCGAGATGTGCCCCGAATCGGACATGGAATTAGAGACGTTATCTCGTCTTGTGCGCGCAGTCGAGCGGACACGAACGGTCCGTGGACGTCCTCATCTCGTATACGGTCGAGAGGGTGCCCGCATTAACAGAGGGGAGAGGACAATGATGAAAATTCGTCAGGACGTACGGCCGCACCACATTAAAGGTCTGATGAATGTGGCATACTCCGAGTCTGCAGAAGGGAGAAGAAAAAAAAATGACATTTATATTCAGCAATTATGTGAATAGTCAAACCTACACAAATTTTGATAGTTCTTGTTGTACTGAGGATTATCAAAAAATTTGCAGCTCTAAAAACATACTTCTCTATTTACAGGACTGTCAAAATTTTGACGGTTCTGACAATGTAATGTACTGACAATTTTGACAATCCCCACACAGAACTATCAAAATCCAAAGAATATATTACTCTTTCTATAGGACTATCAAAACTTTGACAGTTCCCACATACCAATATAAAATTGTCAAAATTTTGGCAACTCGTGAGGCAAAAACTATAATACCCCCTTAACCTTCTTTTTTACATTTTTTTATTTTAATTTTTTCGGAGGAAGACCATACGTATTTTTGAAAAGCAACCACTACTCCACTAGCATATTTTGTTGATAAGATGCTTTTTTTTAGAACCTTTTGTATATTGCTTTCAAAATCTATCAAGAAATTGGGTAAGTTTTTTATTGCTTATTTTGCCCGCTATTTTCTTCTTCTTTTTAAACAACAAGAAAAATTGCTTCATAATAAAGTAGATTGATTTTGGGGACACAGCACGAGGAGCCTGTTTCTAAAACGAAAATTTTCGCACATCCTGTATGTGTTTTATAAAATTGTGCCTACAGTACAATTTTTTTTTTTAAATTTACAAGAAAATAACAAAAACGTCGATTCGAGTTTAATAAAAAATATAATGGGAACAAAATTTACATTTTTTTTAATAAAATTTAGCTAGGAGGTCTAACAAGGGACCACTGGAAATAATTTTAGAAATACCATGGTTATTTTATTTTAACTGTATTGATTAGAATAAAATTATATTGTTGGATTGGAACTGATACTTGATAATTGGGGAAGTCCACCAAAAATCTGATGCTGGAATCTTTGCATCTGACAAGAGTTGAACTCTGAACACCCCCCCCCCCCCCCCCCCCCCCTCTTAAATTATCCTCACTTTGTCTCCATCTCCCCCCACTTCTTTACAAGAATTTGACACAACAACAAAGATCTGTCAATGGTTCCACAACACAGAAGAGTCAGCTTTTGCTGTTCTTTTCACAACAGCCACCACAAAATTGATGTTGGTCAAACAACAGTAAAGCCTGCTATTAATGAGGAAGAGGAGGAAGAAGAAGAAGTTAATGAAAACAGCTGACATGCTCACATAATACTTGGATTCATGAGGGTTTTTTTTTTTCAGAATCAGAGTAGGGATAATTGCTCTTCTCATTATGCCAATAATTAGCTGTACAAACCAGTCACAAGCTATGATCAGCCTTGAATGCTTTTACTTTACATCCCAATTAATGTATGGCACAAAGTTTTCAATAAAATGTCTAATGTAATTTAAATGGGTTATATTAACATGTTTTCTAGGAGAAGTTTTAAAAATCGGATCGGAGATTGACTGGTCAAGGTACTGGGTCAGGTTAAATTGGTTCGGCCACTGGATTAACTTAAGTGGTCCTAATTTAATTCCATTATTGACGCTTATCTTTACAACCTGTGACGGGTAGCTCATGTCAGAGACAATAGCCGCCATAACGAGATCTTTAATACCCTTAGGTACTGTTTGGGAATGGTGGAAAATGGGAGGAAGGAAAAAGTTGAGGAAAAAGTTAGAAATTTTTTTTAAATGATGGTGTTTGGAAAGGGGGAGAGAACATGGGGGAGGAAAATTTAAGAGGAAAAAATAGGTGGATCCCACCAAAAAATTTTCCTCCAAAATGTGGGAGGAAAATGGAGAGAGATGAGAGGAATTTGAGTGAATTTACCCCACCACCCCTAAAAAAGTTAATATTAAATCATCATTTGAGAATACCAAGGAGGAAATAGTAATTATACCTATATCCATAAACAAATAAATAATTGTTTTTAAACTTTTTCTTCCTCTACTTTTTGTCCATCCAAACAAAGGAAGAAAAAATTAACTTTACTTTCATTTTACTCTCCTCCATTTTCCTTCCCCTTAAATTTTCCTCTCCCTCCCCACAAATGTTCCCAAACACAATGTTAGTCAAACGCTCGTCTTCGATCATATGAGCCTGATGAGGACGTCTCTTGTTCTTGTTGTTGTTGTTGTTGTAGTTGCGGCTACGACAATCTGCAACTTCATGTCCCGTCTTCATGCATATGTGGCATTTACCTTTGAACTTTTTGTAGTTCCCTTGTTCGGAGCTGCAATGTATTTGCCTTTTTTTTTTTCCTTTTGTCCTGTCTCCGAAAAGTTTGCCCTAGCTTCTATAGAAGGGGTTTTTTTAAGTGCTCATGTTATTGTCTTGTATTTTAAGCCTAACAATTAGATCTGCCAGTGTATGTCCTTACGTTTACGTTTCATATAGTTTTATAATCCTTCCAGAAAGTTGAAAGTTTTTTAATCACATAAGTTACCTGAAATGGTTCACATAAGGCCATACATTTGGCAACCGGTTCACGGAAAATACATTGCAATTTTGTCTACTACAAATTTCTTAGACTCTCAGCTTTTGTCTTGTATTTCTTGTCCAGAGCATCTCAAACCTCTTTTACAGTCTTCAACGGACTGTAAATATTCTATAGATTGTTGTTTAGTTCACTTAATATGTGGTTCCTGCATATATATATATATAGTGGTTCCTGCATATATATAAGAAGTCTGCATGCTTCCTTTTCTTTTTCAACATTTGACTTTCTAAATCAGAGTATAGAATTTATGCATCAATTGATGGACCAAAGTATAGCTGAACCAGAGTTAACAAATAATATTGTTTGTGCTAGAGTATAGCATTCATGCATTAGCAACAAGAATATAAATTACGAATATCAAACCAATTAAATTATGAACCAAATATATAGCTTGTAAGAACAGGTCGGTGGGATTAAGAAACAAAACCAAACAGAGAAGAAGTCGGTGGGAAGTATGAACCAATTAAATTATGAACCAAAGAAACAAAACCAAACAGAGAACTAAATTCCAATTAACTATGAGTGTAAGTTAATTGGCGTTTGACTCTCTAAACCAAACATGCTATTATAAAGTTATGGAAGAAAAAAAAAACAAAACAGAACCCATATAAACTACTTTATGAAACAAATACAAAGTAAAAAAATATATATAATAATATTGTCTTTAGATTGTTATAAAATTTTCTAATTCTGTATTTTGGAGAGAAAAAAAATATAAATAATGTAAATAAATAATCTGATCGAGGCTGAGAGTTAAACTTGGTTCAATGTTCTTAAGACAATATTCGTCCCGCACAGATGCTTATGGTTTAGTAGCGACTTTGACTCCCAGAATACTACGGAACTCCTCTCTCAGTGGCAGTACTTCACATCGTAGGAATTGGACGAAACAATGAAGATAGTCTCTCTCTATTACACTGAATGCTTGAGTGAGTGAATAAGTTACTAAATGACGAAAAGACAAAATGTGAATAGACACATTATTTGGAAGGGAGACACGTTTTTCGATGACACAACCATCGAAAAATCTTTTCCACTAAGCACAACCAATAAAATTATTCATTCAATTTTTTAGATTATTTAGGTAAGACATCATGTTTTATTTGATATTCTTGATGGATCTGAGGCGTTTGGAACTCTGTTAGCAAACTAAAGCTTTTTTTTTTTTCTTTTCTTTTCTAGAGGATGGTATGTAATATAAGACATTATGAATCTCTTGCATTAGCGGATTGTAAGCTAAGTTGGCATTTCAACATACGGGTGGGAGCCATGTGTATCCCATAATAAAGTTTATTAATAAAGAGGATTTTTTATTATATCGTGATTCAACTTGTATGTTTATTTTTGCTGCATTGACTATGATTTGCTATCAATTTTAATTATCAATTATGCACTTATATGTAATGTATAAGTACAAGGTAGACTTATATGATATCACGTTCAATAACTATTTATTGGTTAAGCAGAACTGGGACGTGACACCTGCCTTCGCCGCGTGCACAAGCACACAAAGAGCATCACAGGAACTCTATCGGCCGGGGCCCTGTTTTAGCGTCGAACCATGCCACCATCCTCTGTGTGTTATTTGTTGGGAATCGGATACGCCCTCCTGCGCTCCGATACCATGTATAAGACGTTGCCGTAGCGAAAACATATGCCAACCCACCTGAAATAACCAACCACCGTCTAATGGACACCAAGCACAGATAAAGACAAGTATATGGCGGTGACTGGTCACCTGGACAAATTTCAATCTCTATAACTCAGATAAAATTACAAGATTGACAAAAACTAATGTTGAACCCTTTGCCCTAATAGGTTCAACCCCTTCACCACACTCAAGAAGAAAAGAAAGATTATAATTGAAATCGCTCACCAACCCGTAGCTATCTCCCTAACCGAAGTTGACGACCCCTCGATTAGATCTTTTCTTCCTTCTGTCTTGGATGGCGAAGTACTAAGAGCAAAGTGCAAATTTTTCTCTTAGATTTCCTGTGGACGAGCACTCGAATCTCCACTTTTGTGCTGTACTTTGTGCCTCCACCCTCACCCCATATATATAGGATGAGAAAAACATATTTTAGGTCATAATAGGATTTCTTAAATAGGAAGCCCTCAAACAAGAATCTTACTACACCTAAAATAGCCCATCAACATCCTATTTTATATTATAAGGATCTTTTAAAAAGGAAACCCTCAAATAAGAATCATATTATATCTAAAATAGCCCAGCACTAATTTTGGACATCCAAATTAAATTAAATTAAATATTTAATCAGATTTGGACTCTATAAATATGATATTACCAAATCCAGACTGGACTCCAACAATCTTCCCCTCCAATCTGATGAGAGGGTGTTGACCCCATGGCTCCTCAACTGAACTCCATGCCTGTCGTCATGCGACAAAGTTTCAGCTCCCCCATGCCACTGATCTTTGATCCTCCGAGCTGCTTTGCATTTTCCTTTGTCTCCAGCTCCTCGACCGTCACGTCGACGCTAGCTGCCATGCGTAGCTGCACTACAGGGATCCTGCCAATATCAATAACACGATCAAGACCGAAGTTGTCACGCCCCGCTCCCGTAGGAGCGATCGTCCTCGCTAAGGCGTGATGCCGCACGAGCCTAGATTTCGCTCGTGCAAGGCGGGTTCCACAACGGCCGATTTCAGCGGCTGCGACGGGATCGTCGCACAGAAGTCCCAAGCAGAGACATTGAATAATAACAGCAGAAATTTGAAGCAAAACACAAGTTATTCAAAAGAAGCTTTTTATTGATATTGAAACAAAGGTTACAAAGGGCTCAAGGCCAATATTACAAGTCACTCGAGTTCACTCTTCTCACATTACAAGTCACTCAGCTCTCTCTCATCTCTCAAATACAAGTCTTGAGCCAGCGGATGCTTCGGAAGGCGACGTACATACATTATGTCCCGTATAAGTCTTGACTCCATGCGGCCGCACGCTTCGAATCGCCAAGGAACTCCGTGCCCCAACGCATCCAAGCGAGCTCCGCGCTACGAGCTTCTACATGTACCTGCACATGAAAACTATGTGGATGTCAGTACTCAACTGTACTGGTGGAATGAGCTCCTCGCCCACCCATACAAAACCAACACGTTTGATTTACTTTGTGCAACTTAGTTCCTTTTGTATTGTCTTTCTACTCTTGCCTTAGGATCAGTTTTAGGACAGACGTCTTGGCCTATTTTGTGTCTCTAGACCATCCCATACTTGCAACAACAACGTCAACTCAACAACGTTAACCTATCAAGTCGTGCTTACCTTTCGGCCAAAATCAGAGACGCAAATACGCGATGAGGCTCCATTTTCGTGTGATCGTGCTAGGAATGCATCGTGCCGTGCCTCGCAACTCAGGGTGACTAAAACATATCGTCGCCTCGCGACCCTTGCTACTTTGATCACCAACTGACCCAATTCAAGACTTGTGGCTAAGTGTCACTCGACCGACTTTGCCTTGCGGCATTTCCTGACTTAAACTCAAGACAACTCAATCATAGCTATACAACTGATATGCCGACAATATAAGACTCGACGCCACATCTCGTGCCGAAGTACGTCACCTACGTTGTAACCAAATCTTAGGCCCAATATTGTGTTCTAACTATACACACACACTCAACTCAACTCAATCCAAAGGCACACATGCGGGTTGCCGCCATGCCGACACATCTATATAAATTTGGTCACTGACTCCCAGAGCCATTGTGGACTCCCTTTTGCTTTTGTTAGACGGGGCCCTTTCAGCGCGAGTAGCGAGCCCCGCTGTAAGTTTCTGCCTTACTTGTGCCGAGCACAGCTTTTGTAATTGTTTTCTTTCTTTGCCCGCAACGGTCCCGTGGCCCCGGATTGCCATTCGGAGAAACTCTACCTTGTCGACAAGTTGTCCATGACCATGCAAGAGTCGACTCAAACTGACGTCTCACACAGTCCATCTACTTCTAGTGTTACCATCTCTTTCAGGGCCAAGTTCAATACTTATCACATTTGAGACCTTGCCTCGACGACCCAGTCGCGAGCATTCTTCTTTCTTGCCCTATCATTTTATTCAACTCAAGAACGACTTTTGAAGCACTTTTCCAAACTCAACGATTCAACCGTGGCCCGTGCCTTAAAACACTAAGTCCGTAATATCGTGTCTTAAACCAACTTGAACTCTATGCGACACCACCACCCGAGTCATACTCTATATGATGGGCCTTGTGACTGTAAAACTATGTGGTTATACTCCGCCATAGAACTCATAGGACCGTGCTTGTTACTACTCTGATAGCCTAACATAACTTGCCTAACTTAACTTTTCAACAACTTGACGAGCAAAGGCTGCGTCAAGCTTTGCCTTGATGGAACGTGCCGTGCATGCGTCCGGTTTGAACAAACAAGTTATTTGGTTGCCTAGACTTGTGCTACAAGCTGTGCACTACAATTTAACCTGTCGGACAAGCAGAGGCTATGCCACGACTTGGGCGATGAGATCGTGCATACTTTATGAAACATTTATGCGGGCGACGCCTATGAATTTGGCTAACTCTTAGCTTGTGGCGAAGACCAACTTTTCCTTCTCCCAAGCCATGGGACGAAGGACCGAGTGTCATTTTCAAAGCACGTCGTGCACCAACTCTAAGACGACCGTTGGACCTTTCCATATTCTAACTCAGTTTGACCTGTCGGGATTATTCCCTTAGCTATGTGGATTCGTCTCTTTTATTATCAAGCCTACTTGTGCAAGTTGAAAACATACGATTTATTATGTGAAGGCTAAGATGAGGCGAGTTCACCGAAACTACCCCACCTGAGCGAGGAGTCGCCTCGACCGAGCGATGTCTTCGAGTCGCCGTTGCAAGGCTAAGTCCGAACGCCGTCGGCGTTTCGATTCCTCCGATTGACTGAGCGGGACGGGGCATTACATCATACACCACTCAGAAAAAGTTTTGTCCTCGAAACTAACTGAGTACTTACTCATTGACTTATCACTCGAACGTTCAACGACTCTAGCACACATTTCTCATATGTATTCCCCAAATCCGAGCCACGCTCGTGCAACTATCAATCTTTTCTTTAATACGATTTTAAAATCCTTAACACTTTTCCATTCCTCAAGTCTCACTTGAATTCAACGTATCACTTAGTTTGGATCGTGCACATATTCCAGGCGTCCCTAAAATACATGCACTTCAGCAAAGCCTCGTGATAGAGAATCCGCCATCACCACTCGAGTCGGATCGTGCACGTATTCAAGCGTCCCTGATATACATGCATGTCAACCGAGCCTCATGAGTGGTGCCTCCACAATTCCTATCGCTCCACACCGGGACGTCTGCCTAATCGCTAGGCTATGTCAATCCGTCAGTATTGGAATCATAGTTCCCAAACAACAATATCAACACTGACCCCATCCTAAGGTCAAACCAAGTTGATAGTACAGAATTTTCTACCCAAGCTTGCATCACTCTGATTTTTAAACTTCGAGCATAGATTTCTTACACACATCCCGACATTCGTCGCACAGGGTCTGAGTCATTCAGCAAAGCCATCCTATCGTAAGTTCACTCAACCAAATCTTCGATACATCAATATCGTTCGGCCAACAAATAATTTTGCATAGTCTACCACTTCGAACACGTTCGACATACTCCGCCTATCAATCATTCCAAGTCAAGCACGCTACGACACAATTCATCGCTAAACCATAATTCATATTTCATATTCCTTAAGTCATTCATCCCAATTCACGTATTCGATAATGAGGTCGTCTAACTTAATAATATGCCACGCTCCGATCTCACGCGAGTTTGATTATCTACGGTGGGCATGAAATCACCATGCCATACTCTCGCGGAATAATCATTCTCATCGGGGCATAACTTTTGTTTTGAGTCTAAACTAATTCATTCTCGATGCACGGATTAGACCTACTCAATCCTCAAGTTTATTCAATCATCAATCGCAAGTCCTAATATCCTCGAATTCACCTTCACATCAAGCCAATAAGTCGAGACAATCAGAGTTGTTGCGTCCTAATTTTCCGAGTTTGATCATTCCCGTGACATGAATCACCATGTCAGCGCTCACGCGGAACGATCACCCCAAATCCGATGCGACGCATGTGCGAGGCTGGATTTGCGCCCGCGTAAGACAAGAATGTCGACGCTGTCGTTATTCGTGTAACCATCAAGACACAATTATTTTCATCCAACATTTATCTCAATTAAAATCCTAAGTATAGCATCCAACTGAACAATAACACTTACACGATCGTCATTCGCCGAGTCAGAGTACTCCCGAGTTATCGCATATCGATCTTTGATACGCCTCAATACCATCGACGATATGCGTAACCTGACGATCTTCCTTTGCAACTAATTTCGAGTCGTATGAATCGTGCTATCATCCGACTGGATAATCTTCTCGACATTCAAATTCAAGTTCAATTATTATCCCTCGAATCATTCACAACATCAATTTCCTCAAACGAATTTCACGTATTGTTCATCCATTTATCTTAAGTCATCGACCAACGTATTTCCTCAATTCGCATCATTCCTTGCTAACTCAAATCAACGAGCAACATTCAATCCAATCCTTAGAGTCATTGCGTAACTTCAAAATTCAACTTTTTATGTACGCTATCTTCCCATCATGCTAACTTTTTCTATACGTTCCACCTATCGATTTTCTTTATCAAGTCATCCGTTCGCTACACCTTAACTTTTTCCTAGATTTGACTTATCTACTCAATCATCTTCGCGTTTCATACTTGCACAATCCTCAATCTCGTGCACGTCCCGTGCGTGTCAATTCTACGTTGTTCGAATCAACTCGTCAAACTTCAAGAGTAAAACTTATTCATCGATACTCAATCTATGGCTTTGCATACGTGCGACGCTTGCTGATAGACTCATCGACACCCCACATCCTTATTCGATCGATTGACATCCCTGAAGCTATCGCATATAGCACTCAGGGATGAAGTCATTCAACAAATCCTCAACTTATCATTCGATTCATAATCTATTTTCTTGAATTTTTGTCCGAATGATTCCTTAAATTTCAAGCACGCTCATCTATATCGCACCGACGTTATCGTCGCTCGATAGCACCCCTATCGATAGTCGTATCACTTTATTCAATCGAGTTCAACTCATTCTTGCTCGATACTATTCAATTCCCGCACTCGGTTTTTCTAAGGTCGACGCAACTTTGGTGTATATGTCCAGCCCGACTTAGCCAACCGTGCTTATGCGAACCATCTTTTTATTTTATCAAAAACTGTTCTCCTATGTTTTACAAAATAGATAGACTTATTGTATGGACATCCGTGGGACATTTGAAAGAGAGCGCACCAATGATATCAACCTTGCGGAAGCAACACTTCAGAGTTTATGGAAACATCGGAGTTAAAGAATTTAATCGATAGTCCAAGGACGTAAAGCCGTGCTCAGATACCATTATGTCACGCCCTTCTCCCGTAGGAGCGATCATCCTCGCTAAGGCGTGATTCCGTACGAGCCTAGATTTCGCTTGTGCAAGCCATAACGGCCGATTTCAACGGCTGCGACGGGGTCGTCGCATAGAAGTCCCAAGCAGAGACATTGAATAATAGCAGCGAAAATTTGAAGCAAAACACAAGTTATTCAAAAGAAGCTTTTTATTGATTTTGAAACAAAGGTTAGGCTCAAGGACAAGATTGCAAGTCACTCGAGTTCACTCTTCTCACATTACAAGTCACTCAGCTCTCTCTCATCTCTCAAATACAAGTCTTGAGCTAGCGGATGCTTCGGAAGGCGACGTCCATACATTATTTCCCGTATAAGTCTTGACTCCATGCGGCCGCACGCTTCGAATCGCCAAGGAACTCCGTGCCTCGACGCATCCAAGCGAGCTCCGTGCCACGAGCTTCTACCTGTGCCAGCACATAAAAACTATGTGGGTGTCAGTACTCAACTATACTGATGGAATGAGCTCCTCGCACACCCATATAAAACCAACACGTTTGATTTACTTTGTGCAACTTAGTCCCTTTTGTATTGTCTTTCTACTCTTGTCTTAGGATCAGTTTTAGGATAGACGCCTTGGTCTATTTTGTGTCTCTAGACCATCCCGTGCTTGCAACAACAACATCAACTCAACAACTTTAACCTATCAAGTCGTGCTTGTCTTTCGGCCAAAATCAGAGACGCAACTACGTGATGAGGCTATATTTTCGTGTGATCGTGCTAGGAATCCATCGTGCCGTGCCTCGCAACTCAGGGTGACTAAACCATATCGCTGCGTCGCGGCCTTTGCTACTTTGATCACCAACTGACCCAATTCAAGACTTGTGGCTAAGTGTCACTTAACCGACTTTGCCTTACGGCATTTCCTGACTTAAACTCAAGACAACTCAATCATAACTATGCAACTTATATGCCGACAACATAAGACTCGATGCCACATCTCGTGTCGAAGCACGTCGCCTATGTTGCAACCAAATCTTAGGCCCAATATTGTGTTCTAACTGTACACACACACTCAACTCAACTCAATCCAAAGGCACACATACGGGTTGCCGCCATGCCGACACATCTATATAAATTTGGTCACTGACTCCCAGAGCCATTGTGGACTCCCTTTTGCTTTTGTTAGACGGGACCCTTTCAGCGCGAGTAGCGAGCCCCGCTGCAAGTCTCCGCCTAACTTGTGCCCAGCACAGCTTTTGTAATTGTTTCCTTTCTTTGCCCGCAACGGTCCCGTGGCCCCGGGTTGCCGTTCGGGGAAACTCTACCGTGTCGACAAGTTGTCCATGACCATGCAAGACTCGACTCAAACTGACGTCTCACACAGTCCATGTACTTCTAGTATTACCATCTCTTTCAGGGCCAAGTTCAATACTTCTTACATTTGAGACCTTGCCTCGACGACCCAGTCGCGAGCATTCTTCTTTCTTGCCCTATCATTTCATTCAACTCAAGAGCAACTTTTGAAGCACTTTCCCAAACTCAACGATTCAACCGTGGCCCGTGCCTTAAAACACTAAGTTCGTGATATCGTATCTTAAACCAACTTGAACTCTATGCGACACCACCACCCGAGTCATACTCTATATGACGGGCCTTGCGACTATAAGACTATGTGGTTATACTCCGCCGTAGAACTCATAGGACCGTGCTTGTTACTACTCTGATAGCCTAACATAACTTGCCTAACTTAACTTTTCAACAACTTGATGAGCAAAGGCTACGTCAAGCTTTGCCTTGATGGAACGTGTCGTGTACGCGTCCGGTTTGAACAAACAAGTTATTTGGTTGCCTAGAATTGTGCCACAAGCTGTGCACTACAATTTAAACCCGTCGGGCGAGCAGAGGCTATGCCACGACTTGGGCGATGAGACCGTGCATACTTTAGGAAGCATTTATGCGGGCGACACCTATGAATTTGGCTAACTCTTATCTTGTGGCGAAGACCAACTTTTCCTTCTCCTAAGCCACGGGACGAAGGACCGAGTGTCATTTTTAAAGCACGTCGTGCACCAACTCTAAGCCGACCGTTGGACCTTTCCATATTCTAACTCAGTTTGACCTGTCGGGATTATTCCCTTAGCTATGTGGATTCGTCTCTTTTATTATCAAGCCTACTTGTGCAAGTTAAAAATATGCGATTTATTATATGAAGGCTAAGATGAGGCGAGTTCACCGAAACTACCCCACCTGAGCGAGGAGTCGACTCGACCGAGCGATGTCTTCGAGTCGCCGTTGCAAGGCTAAGTCCGAACGCCGTCGGCGTTTCGATTTCTCCGATTGACTGAGCGGGACGGGGCATTAAAGAAGTCCCTGACGGTCAGCCTTACCACAAGTCTCGGTTGCCTGTTCTCGACTTCCGCCTTCCACCGAAAAGTGTTAACGTTCCGACGAGCTTCTTCATCCCTGGCTGGCCCAACCAAGCAGACGGTGTGGTCCTTCTGAGATTCGAACTCCTGAACCTACCCACCTTCGTGTATGAACTTGAAGCTCCCCCATACACATGCGTCCTTGAGAAGAACATCACTGTACATGCCGTCGATAGCCCACAACTTCACCTGAACTGTGTGAATGGTGATGCTCCCGCCTCAGATTGAGTTTGCTGTAAACCTTGATCTCCTTCCTGGCTTCGAACTGCTGAAATCGATGTCGCTCCATGAAGATTTGGTAAACCACCCATCGCCAAAACTGGATCCGTAAAGCAACACCCACTTGGAGACCAACCAGCTGTCACGGGACCGACAGACTGGCCCTCAATCTTTGACTCACCACCATCCGTCACTTTGTCTCGACGAACCGAATCCTCCGTATCCCTCAAAGCACCTAGAAGCTCCTCCCCAGCAAGTTCTCTATGATCTACCTCCTGTCGAGCATCCCTCGAGCCTCCATCCGGTGTCTGTGGCCTACCTGTACAGCTCAGCGGCTTGAGCCTGTACATGCCACAACATAAATCTCCCCGAGCCAGCTGTTGGGAACCCTTCGCAAGCAACCAATCTTTGTCCCCAAACAGACTGTGATAGCCATCATCTGCCAGCCTCCCTACTGAAACTAAGTTGTAGCGCAAACTCGGTACATGTCGTATACCCTTGAGAACGAGCTTTTCATCGAGCTCCATTGTCAAGTGCACATTACCAATGCCTACAACTGTAGCTGTCCCCTTGTCGTTCATCTTCACACGTCCAAACCTGCCGTCGTGGTATGACGTGAAGATCCTCCTATGTGGAGTGGCGTGATACGATGCCCCCGTGTCCATGATCTAGTCGCCGTCATGACACATGCCACAAGGTTCCTCTGCGTCGGTTGCTACGATGATGATATCTTCCATTGCTGTGAGATCCTCCTGATCGTCCTTGCCTTTTGCCTTCTCAGCTTTGAGCTTTATGCAGTTCCTCTTGATATGACCCCTTTCGCCACAGTGATAGCAGCCCTCCTTGCGGTCCACAATCGCAAGATTCTATAACGCCCCAAAACCAAAATACTGGAGAGCGGGGGCGGACATAGCCAGCTACGTACATTGAAGTGCAACCTACCTCGCTATACTGTCACGGCTGTCTGGATACATGAGGGTTTAACTACAAGCCATCAGTCTCTTATGGTCATGATCAAGCCTATTGTCTCAATCTCAAGCAAGTAATAACAGTTACAAGATGTCAGAGCACCAAATATACAATAGTAAGGCGTCCCATACATTACATATTTGGATGATCATGAAGATATATAGTCATACAAAATATGAAGACTAGCAAGAGTTTCAGTCATACATGATCAACCCTAGGATTTGTTCATCATGCTACAGCCCGTAGGCAGACAGTAAGTAAAGTGCAAACGAACTAACACGTGCTCGTCGGCTAAACGCCTCAAAAGAATATTTTTACAATAGAGTGGGAGAGCAAAATAAAATCCACTCGTTGCCAGGGTTACGCCTGGTGGTCACCATCTGGCTGGAAGGTAGGGAGATCCTCTGGAGCTGCTCCGGTATCTGGCCATACAAAACTAGCTGGGTCAGATCCCAGAAAAGAGCAAGTGCCGCAAATGAGGCTTCACTTAAGAACTAAAACTAGCAATTAGCACAAAATATAATTATATAATAATAAAAGACTGGAAATATGGAAACTCATGATGATATACGATAAGATAACCATGGGACTATTCAGATAACCAAGTTACAACCCGTAAACCAAACAAGGACCAGGGTTGTAACCCTTCATCTGAACGGAACTTGGTTTCCCACCATTTATCGATAAAGTAAGAACAAGTATTCAGGTCATGTAACAACCTTGTACAGGATCAGGACAAGACTAGACTGGGTTAGACTCTATCCAATCAATCACGGCCAAGCAATAAGTACGGCTTAATACTTTAACTAACTAGGGTTATCACAGACCTAGTTACTAGCAAGATGTAATGAGATTGTTCCACAGCCACAAGCCCTGCAGACCATCCAGGCTATCCGGACGCAAATTAGGGGTTGTATTTATGTGGGTACATCGTCCAGAAAACGCATGTACCCTTAAGTAGCTTGAAGGGTGCAACACATGACAGTGTGCTGGAAATGTGCCCTACTCGACGGCAGGCTACAGATCCCAGGTAGGGCACCCAGATAACGGGATTGCCTGTAGCTGGGAAATCTCTTCATGACTACTAGATTATTCTATTTATTAGCCTTTGTCAGTTTAAGTAGGTACCCCTGACCGTGGTACTCAGGGGTCCCTGTCCTAGACATGATGTGAGACAGTACTGGTTCATTGGTACAAACACAATCGTCCACGGTGTCCAGGCCATTCATTCTTGTCATGTCATGCTAGCCGTCGCAACAGAATTCAATAGTTCCTATCATGCTTGCTTGTCATATCATGTCATGTCACGTTATGTCATGTTTACTTCATACCATACCGTGTACAATTACCATTCCAAACATATTAAATAAATTCGTGATTATCAAGTTCATGACAAAAGGCGTCAGAATATAAAAGGGCAACGGGGTACGCCATAGGAACTCAAAGTCTCTACACGAGCGAGACTACGCTAGGCCAAATAGACCCCGAGCGTAAAACAGCTCTACGCGGGCAAGACCTAAGGGTAGGCAGCTCTACGCGAGCAAGAGAGCAGGTGGGTAGGATTCTACGCGAGCAAGAGCTTTACGCTAGCAAAGCAGCATGCGGGCGAGACTCTACGCGAGCAATCCCTCTACGCGAGCGGGAGTCTCGCCCCTGCGTAGAGCTCAGTTCAACTCTGCGTAGAATAGATTATGCGGTCACATGAGAACGTGTGCGTAAAGGGTAAATGATACGCTGGCACGTAAAACGTGGGCGTAAAAACTAAATACTATACTAGTATGTAAGAACGTGTGCGTAAAGACTTCATCTTCTCCCCAGGGCCACGACAAGCAGGCGTAAAAGCTCAAGAGCTCAAGAAAGCCCCATCTCGGTCAAGACTTGGTGAAATCCAGCCATTCAAAAGCCAAACTTGCGTAAAATCAAAATTCCCACCACATGGAACTCTCCAATTTCAAAAATAACCAAGTTCAGTAGATCAAAACCATGGAGATCAAAAATACTAAAACTTAGATCTACACGAAATGAACCACGAAAATTAAAAATGCTAAGTACTAAAGTGTCTTAGAATCTCATAAGAAAGACAATGGAACAACAAAATTTGAGTTCCTCCATGAAGCAAGTTGCACTTGCCTACTGCGGGTGGTCGGTGGAGGAATGGAGAAGAAGAAGAGAGTAATAGGAAATGAATGAGGAGAGAGAAGGGTTGTTGGGTTAATAAATGGGGGATGGTGGTAGGTAGGGGTTTGCATACTAACCCAAACCAAACCCGAACCAAGCAAATGAAATGTCAAAATAAATCATGCAATGAGACATGCAATATGAGTCAAAATACGTACATTTATACCAAAAATACGTAATACGACCTACGGGCGTTACAGATTCTGAGAACTCCCCCCTGTCCTCGTCTGTGAATTGGGTCTTCCCTTCCCATAGGAGGTCAATATAGCGGACTCCTACGATGATTCAACTTGCTTGTGTTGGACCTCCTCAATTAACAAGCTACTTTTGACTGCCTCCATCGTGACAACTCCATCAAGCACGGAGTCGCTCACCGACACCACCAACGTCTCCCAGCTTTCTGGCAGAAAATTCAAGAGCAGTAGGCCCTGAAGCTCATCATCAATCACTATCTTTATCGCAGACAGCTGATTGATGATACCCTGAACCTCGTTCAGATGTTGTGCCACTGGGACACCCTCCGTGTAATTCGAGTTGACGAGTTGGCAAATAAGAAATGCCTTGTTGCCAGCCGTCTTCCTTTCGTACATCGAATACAGCTTCGCCCATAATGCATTTGCTGTACTCTCCATGGACACGTAGTAAAATATCGAATCATCCAACCATTGGCGGATGAATCCAACGGCCTTCCGATTCAGTCGTTTCCAGTCTTCAACAACTTTGTCCGTTGTCGCCCTCCAACAGACCATGCAAGTCCAGTTTCTCCCGTGAGGGTGATCATACGAGTGTTCATCTGCTCTGTAGACATGGTTTCCAGAACCTCCAAAGCTCTGATACCAGATGTTGGGAATCAGATACGCCCTCCTGCGCTTCGATACCGTGTCTGAGACATTGCCGTAGCAAAAACTTAGGCCAAACCACCTGAAATAACCAACCTCTGTCTAACAGACACCAAGTGTAGTGCCCCGTTCTGCTCAGTCAATCGGAGGAATCGAAACGCCGACGGCGTTCGGACTTAGCCTTGCAACGGCTGCTCGAAGTCATTGCTCGTTCGAGGAGACCGCTCGCTCAGGTGGGGTAGTTTCGGTGAACTTGCCACATCTTAGCCTTCACATATTAAATCGTATGTTTTCAACTTGTACAAGTAGGCTTGATAATAAAAGAGACGAATCAACATCGATAAGGGAATAATCCCGACGGGTCGAATTGAGTTAGAATATGGAAAGGTCCAACGGTCGACTTAGAGTTGGTGCACGATGTGCTTTGAAAATGACACTCGATCCTTCGTCCCGTGGCTTAGGAGAAGGAAAGTTGGTATTCGCCGTAAAGCTAAGTGTTAGCCTAAGTCATAGGCGTCGCCCGCATGAATGCTTCATAAAGCATGCACGGTTCCATCGTCCAAGGCTTGGCATAGCCTTGGTTTGCCCATGAGTTAAGTTGCATTGAATGGATAGTGACATAAGTCTAGGCACCCAAATGACTTGGTCGTTCGAAGTCGAACGCATGCGCGACACGTTTTTGCAATACGAGGCTTGACGCAGTCTTTGCTCGTCGATTTGTTGTGCGTTTAAGTCAGGCAAGTTATGTTAGGCTATCGGAGTGGTAGCAAGCATGGTCCTACGAGTTCTACGGCTGGGTATAACCACATAGTCTTACGGTCTCAAGGCCCGTCATATAGAGTATGACTTGGGCGGTGGTGTCGTATAGAGTTCAGTTTGGCTTAAGGCACGATGCACGGACTTAGTGTTTTAAGGCACGAGCTACGGTTGATTTCAAGTCGAGTTTAGAAGAAGGGCTTTCGATAGGCATTCATGAGTTGAGTATTAAGGATAGAGCAAAAAGGGAGAAGGCTCGCGACCGTGGGTCGTCGAGGGATCTCAATTTTAGAAGCCTTGAGCTTGGTTTTGAAAGAGATGGTAACACTGATAAAGGATGACTGTGTGAGACGTCAGTTTGAGTCGAGTCTTGCATGGTCATTGGACAACTTGTCGACAAGGGCGATTTGTTTCCTCGAGCGACAACCCGGGACCACGGGACCGACTCGACCTAGGAGGAAACACGGTATAGCCGAGCTGGGGGTACCGCTCATGTTAGTCAGGGACTTTCACCGGGGCTTGCTACTTGCGCTGAAAGTGCCCCGAATAACAAAGCTATAAGTCCAGGAATAGCTTGTGGTGCTAGTGACCTTATATAGATGTGTCGGCATGGACGGCAATCCACGTGTGTGCCTTTGGATTGAGTTGAGTTGAATGTATATGCAGTTAGAAGACAATGTTTGGGCCTAAGATTTGGCTTCAACATAGGCGACGTGCTTCGGCATGAGTTGTGGTGTCGAGTCTTAAGTTGTCGGCATAAGAGTTGCTTAAGTTGGTTTGAGTCGTTGGAGTTTAAGTCAGGAAACCGCCGTAAGGCAAAGTTGGTTGAGTGACACTATGTTCACAAGTCTTAATTGGGTCAGTTGGTGACCAAAGTAACAAGGGCCACGAGGCGGCGATGTGGTTTAGTCTCATTAAAGGGCGAGGCACGGCCTCAATATGGATTTGTAGCACGGTCACATAGAAATGGAGTCTCACCATGTAGTTGCGTCTCTGGTTATGAGCCGAAAGACAAGCACTGTAGAAGCATAGAATTTCAGGAATAAAAATCCTATGCGCCTAAACATTATATGCGCCAGGAAGCTCAGATGAAGTACTTGGCACAGCAAACAGCAAAAGCATAGACATTAAAGGAAGATTTTTATTTCATATAAAAGTCTATTACATGTCTAAAAAAGGCTGTACAAAGGAGAACTTCTACAAAAAGAAAAGACCCTAAGTCTACAGCCAGGCGCAGCAACCACCATGCGCTCTCAAACAGGCGTATCTCGCCATGTGCTCTCAGTCAGGCGCATCTCTTCGGCGTCTCAGTCAGGCGCATCTCTTTGGCGTCTCAGTCAGGCGCATCTCTTCAAGAGTCTCAGTTATGTGCATCTGAAGTCTCAGCATATGCGCCACTTCGACCCGATCAAATGCTTCGACTAATGAAGCATTTATTATGCAGAACGAGGGTGGGCAATCAACCCCCTAGCTGGAGGAAGAGCTCTCCAAAGCCCAAGGAAGAGGAGAGCACCGCAATCG
This sequence comes from Iris pallida, assembly GCA_029216955.1. Lineage (NCBI taxonomy): Eukaryota > Viridiplantae > Streptophyta > Magnoliopsida > Asparagales > Iridaceae > Iris > Iris pallida. The sequence continues at coordinate 28,184,500 of JANAVB010033017.1, forward strand.
ACCTGCGACAAAAGGAGGCTTTCAACACAACCAGAATGGGCAACACCCACTCTAGCAGGAGGAGGAGCTCTCCCAAAGCCCAAGGAAGATGATCGGAGCACCGCAATTTCGATCTGCGGCTTTTCCAGTATAACGGAGATGGGGCTTGAGCATCCCGATCTTTGGATGCAACAGGCACCTTCCGCCTGCCTCAGAAGCCCTCGACTCCGATTTTTGGATGTAACAGTCACCTTCAAGTGCATCAATAAAGATAATGCGTCGCATCTTCACCCTCGGGAGCATCTCGTCAACAGAATGTGCTCGAGCAAACAAGTTCATTTCGGGAGGACGTGAGAGAACGAGAAGCAAACTCTCTCCTTGCCACTATTTATAGGCCGTACAAATCAAACCCATGCGCCAAGTGGCGGGCTCTCCGAATCCCGTCCAATGAATTTGCATTAATGGTGATGAACCTGATGCTTCGAATTCGGCCAAGTTAAAAACAGCTATTTAAAGCACTCGAAGAACGTAACAGTCGGACCAATAAAGACGTGTCATGCAAACGGATGCGTCGGTCAGACCGCACATCATACAAGCGCGCCCATCAGCACCAAGCACCTCATAAGGATGCGCCCTACGCGCCCCCATGCGCCTAGTGGAACGCAGATCGACGTGCCCACTCAACAGTCCATCACCCGTTAAAGAACATTAAATGCTGAAGACTGACACGACAGCGGCCAGTCCCCGAGGACTGAACAGTTGACAGATTTTTCAGAAGACGAAGCGTCACCGACGTAAGCATCATCATTACTTTCCTTCGGCGGTTACAAGCCACGTGGCCGTCCAACCATTTCGCATGTGCCACCGCAGCCATGCGCCCAAATCTCTGCATGCGCCTCAAAAACCATGCACCTCAGACTTTTTCTCTGATCCCTAAAGACAGAAGTCAAAGTCACTACTGAAGCCTCGTATGCGCCTTAAAAGCCGTGCGCCCAGACTGGTTCGTGACTCCTAAAGGTTACAAGCCAAAGTCTCCTCATGCGCCCAATCCCAGGCGCATCCTATCAGATCACTCTCCACCAAATTCGAGATCTTTGAGCCATGGACCTACGACACGTGTCCTTTGACTCGATTCAGCCTATAAAAGGGTACTAATCACCCAAGATCTCAGCAACTGAAAGATCATCTCCATTGCTATGTGTCAGCTCGGCCGCAGCCTACAAAGGCAACAGGAAGAGTTCAACTCCTCAATCAGAGTGCATCGTCCATGCGCCTCCATCAGCAATCACCACGTGGCATCCCCACAAACAGGCGCATCCTACATGTGCGCGCATAAGCAGCCAGCCTGTAAACTATAAATAGAGGGATCATTTCCTTCTTCCACAGCGATGAACCTACGAACACACAGTGAGAGAGGCATATACAGAAACTCAATGTCTCCTTCCTCTCCGCAAGCTCCAGCACCCAGGGCAACTCAGACCTTCAGAGAACCGATAATCGTCGTCAGATCGTCAATGGAGTCAACGTATTACCACTCGCTCCATCGGCACAAGGGACCTAGATAAACAAAACTGTACTCCTAGGACTACATCTAAGTCCTACATTGTAATACTGTTCTGTTTGTAATTGAAATTGCAATCAAAAGATTTTAATGACAAATAAGCTGGCGACTCTGCTGGGGACCTCTTTCTCCTCCACCGAGAAAGCTGTGTCGCAATCCGACGACGTGAAGGTGGGCACCTCCCATAAGACGCTGGTCGTACGCCTCAATCAACAGGCGTATGAGGAGTTCATCTCTGAAGGCAGCGTAAGTCCTTCGAAGCGGCTGCCAAAGCCGAAGAAGACTCGCCAAGTCTGGGTGCGCAAGGTCAACGCCTCTGGTACCACCACCGAAGGGGATGCGCCGATGCAGCCTACCCTTCCTACAGACGTCCTCAGCAGCCAAGATACGCCCACCGGTACAGCACATCTCTCGGAGAAACGTGTGGCTGACCATATTCTCCAGCCATCTTCCTCTCAGACGAGGAAGATGCTTCGATGGAGCAGGGGCACAGCTAATGCCCTGTGCATCACCTCTGATGCACCACAGAAGGCCTCTGTCTTTGACAGACTCACTCGCTGTCGTGGCGAGGAGAATTTAGACTCTGAGTACTATGCACCCCAGCGGGCTGGTACGAAGAAATCCAAGGCAGCACGGGCCATGCGCCTCAAACGTGCTTGCCGGCAGCAAACCAGAAGCATGCGCTCACAATCATACGCGCTACAGATGGTAAGCTGTATAAGGTCGACTCGGGTGCTTCTATGCCAAAAATGAGCCGACCTTCAAAGTCCTTGTCTCACTTGGGCGCATCTGTTGCGTTCGCAACCAAGTCGAGCAAGCCAAACCCTGTGGTCTTGAACTCCCGCACCTCCATTGGATGTGCGTCTGAGGTTCGTTCAAGTCACTGTAAATGTTGTTCCCCCATTGCTGATCTGAGCGCATGTTTTGCGTTGGATCAGGGGGCGCAGCATTCACTTGACCACCCCGGCGCTTGGCCTTGCCATGCGCCTGATGGCGGTACGAAGGTGGCACTCTCCCCCAATGATTTACGTAATGTGATCAGTCACAAGCGTCGATCAGGAGAGTCGACTAACAAGCACAATACGCCCCTCACAGGGCACATCTGTGCTATAGTCACCATCAACTATTATTGTAAAACAGCAGTCCCACCACCAAGGCAGTCGGTGTTCCAGTGGCTGCAATCATCAACACCCCTCCGATGTCGCCTCGGGAAGAAGGTGTCAATTGAAGAGGAACCAGAACTAATGGTTGCTTCATGTAACGTAATCTCTAACTCCTCGTCAATCCGAAAGGCGACTGGTAATTCCTCGTCCTCATCCAAGAGCCAGCCGAGGAAAACCAAGACGATTGTCCCGTCCTCTGGAGTGTTTGAAGGCACTCGGGAGAGAAAGAAGATCTTGGAGGAAGCTGGGGGTAGTCAAGCCCTTGTCGATCCTCCTTCTGAAGGCAAAGACGTCCTCCAAAATATAGCTGGGGGTACCCAAGTCCTTGCTGATCGCCCTCCTGAAGACGAAAACGTCCTCCAGAGCACAGATGAGGCTAGCCAAGTCCTTCCAGAAGACAAAGATATCCCCTAGGACTTAGCTGGGGGTAGCCAAGACGAAGCTCCAGGAGAGGCAACTCCCCTACAGGAGAGTAAGGCCGAAAGTGAAGCCTCAACCGATCCATCCACTTCCAGCCGTGCCATGACAGTATACATGACTGGGGGTGATGCCGAGCCAGATGCGCCGCCAGCAGACCTCGTCCAGCGCATGGATACCTTGGAGGGAGGACTCAAAACCCTCTCTGCCTCCATGTAAATATTGACTCAAGTAGTGTTTGAGATACGGTCAGCTTTGGCCAGGGCACCGTCTACTGGTCCTGACCCAGGGGCCAATAGAGAATCAAGTGTACCCCTCCAACGGGTATCCTTGGATACAGATCTCCGCGAAGCATCTCGGACATCGGAGCCATCAAATGCTCAACTCCAGGCTGTACCACCTTCCCCGACTCCTAGCTCCATGGAAGACGTGGTTGAGATGATCAAGGACTTGCGTGAGCGCTTTGAGTCCAAGAACAGACAAGAGGAGCGCCAGAAGATGGGGATCCCACAACCATACCCCCTCGAATGGAACAAAGTGGTTTATCCTCCTAAATATAAACCACAAACATTGACGCCATACGACGGGAAGGACTCTCCGCGCCGCTATCTGACGTACTTCCAGTCTCAAACGGGACATCTCCCGAAGGAAGACGCGCTACTCATCAACATATTTGTCGGAGCATTAAAAGTAGTAGCTTACGACAGATACTACAGTCTTCCCGACAACTCCATATCTTCCTTCGACGACTTGACGCGTCTCTTTCTCGATTGTTTCTATGACGGAGGAAAGGACATTACAATGGCGTCCCTCATAGAGGTGCGTCAGAAGGAGAAGGAGACGGTTCGAGCATTCATCGAACGTTTTCGACAAGCCTGTTTCAGACTACCCCCGGGTATGCTAGAATATGCACTCCTTTTCTCCTGCAGCATGAATATGCTGCCTGCAATCAAACTTTGGCTCAACTCTACTCCTCCTCCCGACTGGAGTTCCTTGATCATCGAGGCCGTAGCATCTGAAAAGAAGGCGTCCAATGCTCGTCTTCTGGGAGTCAGTTTCTCTGCCTTTGAGGACAAGGGAAAACGGCCTGCAGCCAACAACCCTGGACGAGAGACGAAGGGGAAACAGGTATTGATTGTCAATGCCTCCAAAGGTGTATCAACACCCACTCAGAAGCCTCTACTTGCACCAAGGCCAAAGGAGGTTTATTCTTTCAACGATGAAGACACCCTGCAACTCTTCGAGATATTGAAGCAGGGTGACAAGATCAAGTTGCCGGACCAGAAGCATCCCGACGAGGTTGGGAAAGTGGACCATCCGAGGTACTGTCACTACCATCGGTTTGTCGGACATCCAACTAAGGAGTGCTGTGTCCTCAAGAAGTACATCCAGCGCATGATCAATACGGATGTTATCTCTGTCGACTATGAGGAGAAAACAATCTCGGCCAACCTGGTGTCACTCCAATTTGGCACCTTGCCGCCAACCACAATGCAAGATGGCGTCGTCCCCATCCCAAGGCGACAATAGAGGTGGTTAACCTACCACCTACTCGTGACAACGTGAGTGGACTCATCCCACTCACCACATCTCAGGGAGAGATCTTATGGGTTCATCCCGATCTCGTCTCCGAGGTTACTCAACCGGAGGTACGCTCTGCCTCCAAAACTAAAGGCAGGAAGATCAAGTCTTGCCACATGATCTCTTCCTCTGCGGAAGAGGCACTTCCTGTACAGATGCGTTCGTATCAGAACGCCCAACCTGACGAAGCTGCCGTCGAGGTGGTGCCTCCTTGTACCGTCCCTGCTGCCTAGGAAGATGGCCCATCCAGGCCTCTAGCAGCCAATAAACAGAAGCATGTAGAGGCCCATTTCGACAAGCCTTTACGAAAGGAGAATGCTTCGGGGCTTGCCAAGCCCCACAACTTCGACATACTGGCACAACTTGCCAGTACTCCCGCCCGCCTATCTCTGTTTGAGCTTCTTCGTCTTTCCAAGGACACTCGTGAAGCTCTCTGTGAAGCTCTGAAGGATGCTGAGTCCTTCATCAGTCAGGTCAAGCAGCCTAAAGATCTCCTGACCACATGTGCGTACTGCCATTGTGTGGATGAAGTTATCCCCAACATAACTTTCACCCAACAATACATGCTGCTCAAGCACAACCGACACAACAGGCTACTGTATTATACAGGATATATCAGTTCCGTCAAGGTGAAGCGGATTCAGATCGATCCAGGGTCTTCTCTCAGCATCATCCCGAAGATGTTACTCTCAATACTGGGGATCCCAATGTACCGTCTGGTGCCTTCCAACACCATAATCAGTGGCTTCAATGCTAGCAAAAGCGAGCCGCTGGGCAAAATACGGCTGAAGTGTTATATCGGTAACCTCCGAACCGAGGTGACTTGCTATATCATGGACGTCGACGTCAACTACAACCTCCTACTGGGTCGTCCGTGGCTGCATGAGTACATGGTGATACCATCCACACTCCACCAATGTATGAAGTACGTGTCCGCCAACGACATCATCCGGACAGAGTTCGCGGACATCGACCCTTTGAAAGGGGTCGAAGCCTACTTCACTGATTCTATCCTGTACAAGTCGCCCGACGAAGTGGAAGCCAATGATGATGACGATGAAGCAGAAATGGCAGCAAAGCCGGACATGGAGCCAGAGATGATTTCCGACGCTCCTTTGAAAATTTGACTCAAAGGGAAACCGCCTCAGATGCTGCCTCCTATAACCATCAAGCTACCTGGAAAAGCACCAACTGCTCTAGGTAGAACACCCACTGAAGCTCCCTTGAAGATACGGCTCAAGCGAAAGCCGCCCCAAGTATCGGCTCCCCTTGTGGCAAAACTACAAGGGAAGGCACCAATCACTGAAGGCGCAGTTGAGGCACCTCTGAAGGTGTGTCTTAAAGGCAAGCCTCCACAATCATCTGTCTCATCCAAGCTACCGGAGAAGGCCCATATAGCCCTCTCAGACCCCATGGTCAAAGCTGCGGTGGACTCTCCCGAACCAACCCCAGTACTCACAGATGAAGAGCTAGGGGAATACATATCTGCTGATGTAGATGCACCCTCTCTGGACAATGTAATTCCGTGGAATAAAATCTCGTGTTTCATCAATAATAGAGTGTCTTTTAATTATTCTAGTCTTCCACATTGGAATGCCATGTATACATTAGATAACGCTCTATGGTCGTTGCAAACACAAATAACGACCGTCAATCATATAAATCGAGTAGTCCCGTCCCAAGGGGTCTGTTTTGTAGTCCCACCGCGGAATCGAGACGAAGAATCCATCATCTTCGTCAAAGTCAAGCGTCATCAAGACCTCCCGTCACTCGAGCAAGAACCAAATACCGGCAGAATACAAGTCTACCGGTACACGGACAAGACAAAGTACCTCATCCAAAAGATGGATTACGGTCTAAAAAGCAACAAAGGCCTGAACTATGGCAAGGGTCGACGTCTTCCTCTCCGGCTCCCAATACCTAAAGGAAAGCCGCAGGACTACTATCATCGAACTCGACGGGGGGTGGGCTATTCTCATTCGTCCGACGAAGTAGAACATTCTCATTCGTCCGAAGCATCAACTTGGGATTCTGATACCAGTATCGATACAGTCTTCAAGAAGGTGCTATCAGCCAACATGGCATCTGCACAATCTCAAGAAGATGAAGGCGAAGACCAAACGCTAGAATTCTTCGAGGAAGAACCTTGGGCTCAACGCCTAGGAGCACAGTGGGAGTCTCGTTTTGAATCACGCGAACCCCCTACCGAAGACGAAGTCGAGCAGATCGACCTTGGGGATGGATCTTCTTCCAAACCCATCTTCATCAACAAAAGCCTAAAAGGAGAAGACCGAGAATCTTTGGTCCAATTGGCTAAAGAATATATCGACGTCTTCGCCTGGAGCTACGAAAATGTGCCGGGACTTGATCCTCAGATCGCGATGCACAGGCTTAACATCTTACCTGATGGCAATCCTATAAAGCAACAACAGCGACATTTTTGTCCTGACATCATGAACGCTATCGATCAAGCGATGGACAAACTCCTGACCAGCGAGTTTATCCGTGAAGAGCAACACCCGGATTGGGTGGCCAATGTCGTCCCTGTCACCAAGAAGAATATGAAGATACGAGTTTGTATCGACTTCAGGGATCTCAACACTGCTTGCTCGAAGGACGAATTCCCGCTTCCAATCCCTGACGTGATGATCGACAATACATGTAGTTTTGAATGCACGTCTTTCATGGACGGGTATTCGGGCTACAATCAGATCAAGATGTTCCCCGATGATGCAAAATACATGTCATTCAGGACTCAGAAGGGGGTTTTCTGCTACACAGTGATGCCCTTCGGCTTGAAGAACGCTGGTGCTACATACTAACGAGCTATGAGTACCATCTTCTGTCAACATCTTCGTAAAATAGTCGAATGCTATGTTGATGATATCGCTGTCAAGAGCCGTCTCAAGGGTGATCACCTACATGACCTAAAAACAGTATTCGATCTTATGCGAGCGCATCAACTCAAGATGAGCCCCGCTATATCCTTCCTTGGGATTTCTAGCGGAAAGTTTTTGGGCTTCATCATCACGGCGAAAGGCATTCATGTCGATCCCGAGAAGACCAAGGCCATCCTTGACATGGACCCTCCGAAGAACCTCCGAGAACTTCGAGGCCTGCAGGGGCGTCTGGCATACATCCGAAGGTTTATAGCAAACCTTTTCGGAAAATGCCAACCCTTCACCCAGCTCATAAAGAAGGGAGTCTCCTACGTCTGGACAGAAGAATGCCAGAAAGCTTTCGACGATATCAAAGTTTACCTGACGAGCCCGCCAGTCCTGGTGGTACCTGTCACAAGCAAACCGTTTCTCCTATACGTCCGTGCCATGGATCATTTCCTCGTCGCTTTGTTGGCTCAGAACAGCGATGCGGGCTACGAGCAAGCTATCTACTACATCAGTAGGACACTGATCGGGGCCGAACACCGGTACAACCCCGTTGAAAAAGAGTGTTTGGCTTTGGTGTTTGCCATCCAGAAGACTCGCCATTATGTTTCGGGCCAGACAATTCATGTCATCTCCCGAGTCAATCCGCTCAGGGTTCTCATGACTAAGCCAGGATCATTGAACTCCCGGCTAGCTACATGGGTGATCCTGTTGACACCGTACAACATGGTTTTCGTTCCACAAAAAGCCATCAAGGGCCAAGCTCTAGCCGACTTTTTAGCCGCATACCCCATCCCAGAGTCCTCCAGACTCTATGAAGACATCCCGGATGGGGTCCAAGAATCAAATGTCATCGAAGAAAGCTCCGTCTGGCAGATGTTTTTCGATGGCGCTTCAAGAACAGTCTCCAAAGGCCAAACCATCGCCGGAGTGGGGGTAGTCTTAGTCTCCCCCGATCAGCTGGTCATCCAGCGTGCTTACTCCCTTTCGAAGCCATGCTCCAACAATGTTGTCGAGTACAACGCTCTCATCATGGAACTCCAGTTGGCACAACAGCTGGTGGTGGATCATCTGAAGCCTACGGCGACTCAAAACTCGTCGTTAACCAGATTCGAGGGCAATACGAAGTTCGCCATGAAGATCTGGTTCCTTACTATGAAGTTGCATTGAACATTATTGTAACCTTTACCAAGTTCTTCATAGAACACGTACCCCGGTTACAAAACCTGGAGGTTGACACTCTGGCTGGCCTCGCAGCCTCATTGGCAGTACCCCTCGGAACTCAACACTATGTCACGATAGTTGGTCGAGACTTGGTATGTCCTAAAAATAATATATGCTCACAAATGGCCCATGCCATGTCAACAAGTGCTGGTGTTAACGTCCGAGACTGAAGGTTCCCATTCATCGACTTCGCTGTCTACGGAATTCTCCTAAAAGACCCGAAAGAAGCCGTCTCAGTCAGGAGGCATTTCCTTCGATTCTATTACGATACAGCTACTAAAATGCTGTACTGATACTCCTACGATGGACTTCTCCTTCGATGCCTGTCCAACGAAGAGGTAGCCGAAGCTCTTCGCGAAGCTCATGATGGAACTTGTGGGGCTCATCAACCTGGGCCTAAGTTGCAGGACCGGCTGCGATGCATGGGTTACTACTGGCCAACCATGGCAGCCGACGCTGTCAACTATGCTAAGACGTGCCATGCCTGTCAGCTTCATGCCGACTTTATCCATACACCGTCGGAACTACTACATCCTACGGTCGTCTCTTGGCCCTTCGAAGCTTGGGGCATGGACATTGTAGGACCGATCACCCCTTCTTCATCAAGGGGACACTACTTCATTCTAGCCATCACCGACTACTTCTCCAAATGGGCAGAAGCAGTTCCACTGGCAGAAGTGAAGAGCTCTAGGGTGGTCAGCTTCATCAAGCACCATGTCATCAACCGTTTCGGGATACCTCGAAGGATTATCCATGATAACGGTCCATAATTCATCAGCCATGTTTTCAGCAGATTCTGTGACAAGAATCGCATTCAGAACGTGGCATCGACCGCCTACAATCCGGCAGCAAATGGATTGGCCGAGGCGTTTAACAAAACTTTCGTCAGGCTACTCAAAAAGGTCGTGTCATCCAACAAGCGCGACTGGGACGAAAAGCTCGGCAAATGCCTTTGGGCCTACCGCACAAAGGTACGGACACCGACGGGCAACACCCCATTCTCCTTAGTCTACGGGAGCGAAGCGGTACTGCCTCTCGAGATCCAGATACCCTCACTCCGTGTAGCGATCACAAATCAACTCACACAGGAAGACAATCAACGTCGCCGTCTGCGAGAACTGGAGGCACTTGACAAAAAATATCTCCTAGCTCAACATCGCATCGAACTCTATCAAGCCCGTATATCACAGGCTTTCAACAAGAAGGTCAAGCAGAGGACTTTCCAAGTAGGCAACCTAGTTCTGGCAGTCAGGAGGCTGATGGTGTTGACACACAAAACACCAGGAAAGTTCGAGCCCAAATGGGAGGGACCCTTCATCATAGAGACGGTATACTCAAACGGTGCTTACCGCCTCGCCCGATCAAACGGGGACTTGTTCATGATGCCCATCAATGGCAAGTTCCTAAAAAAGTACTACTATTGACACCTTTCAGATGTGTACTTCCACCTCTACCTAACAATGGAATCAGTGGACCTGATCATCAGAGCTCACATACACCCCCTTTTTTCACAAAAATCCTATGCTTTCGGAACCCAGTTGTTCCATTGCATTCTATCTCCAGTAGAAGAACAACCACGTCCACATTACCTCTGAGTTGCTCTTCTACGCCCTGCAAAACATAATCTGACACCATGTAGGATTATGCTGCTTATCACGTTTACCACGTCCACATTACCTCTGAGTAAATATCCCGTACAGACAACCCCTGTGTTGCTGTACATTGATCACAGAACTTCCATGTCCACTGAGTAGTTTTGCGTATCCCCCCAGAGTCATTCCTACCACGTCCATAACACCTCTGAGTAGGAAGATTCCATCATTTAAACCCCATATTTGCCACGTCCATATTACCTCTGAGCAAACATGTCGGTTCTCCCAAACTTATTATCTGTACCTAAAAACCAAGCTGCGTAAAAGATAATAGGTCCACACAAATCATCAAGTTCATGAAAGCAAGAATGAACACACCACAAAACTCTTCATTCTTTATTTAAAAGTAAAGAATTACATCCCCAGCAGGAGTTGCAAATTACACAAAATAACAAAAAAAGAGAGACTACAATCCCTAAGCATCACCAGGGTTGGCTGAAAGCTCCTCGATCCGACGCTTCAAGTCTGCCGCCCGAGTCTCTGCGGTCTCTAGGACTCGGCGTTCGGCTTCTTGATGCATCATTTCTATAGCCTCAGGAGAAGTGTCATCCTCAAACTTCTCATCCAACAGTTGCCACTGCTGGGCCAGGAAAAGAGCCCGGCAGGTGAAAGCTGCTTCCTCCTCCTTAGATGCTACATGTTCAGCCTGGACTCGCTAAGCATCTAATAAGAGTTAGGTCCGCTGGTCTTCAAGGAGGCGAATCTTGGCATTAACCTCCGCTATACTAGCGTCCAACGCAGCTCGCAACTCCACCTTCTCCTGCATGGACTGAGATAGTCTCTCCACCGCAGCCTCAGTTTCGACCTCCCCGCATTCTCAGACAGCCACGGTGTCCTGATAAGATGACTCAGTTTCAGCGATCAACTTCTCCTTTTCCGCGTCTATCACGACGGAGAGATCATTTTGCTGGATACACTAAAACTCAGAAAGCAGCTGGTCTAGCTCGGCCATCGATGCCTCCAGAATCTCGGCCATATGATCATAGCCCTGGTGGGAACGTATCAGACCAATGTGAGGGAGTGCCATAGTTTTTGTCGTCGCAAAACTCCCATTGGCATTCATCACTGTCGATACGCCCCTCTGCAGCATCTTGTACACCGCCTCAATGATAAACTTCACGTACTCATCCGCATCCGCCAGCACTTGCGGTGTCATAGCAGGAGTTGGAGGAGCTGCTCTAGACGACGGACCGGAAGAAGACCCGTCGGCTTCAATCTGCGAGGCTGAAACCTCGGCACCAACGGACTCTCCCTCAACAGGGGCTTGAACTTCGCCACTGGCCTGAGGAGACAAAGAAGCGGAAGGAGCCGAGAGGGGCGTCGATATCGTGCCCCAAGTAGAAGGAGCAACAGGGGTTTCCAGCAAATCCTTACCCTTCTCAAGCTCGGGAGGACCACCAACGCCAGGAGCTATCTCCTCCATCTCCAACACACTGTCAGTAGGCTGCACGAAACCTTCCCCCTCTGGCAAAGCAGCGAGATCAACACTGGTTTTCTGACTCGGCTCCCCTGGAGTCAGGCTCGACGGACGAGTCTCACCTTTCTCATCGGTTCCCTCCGTGGGGATAGAATCTGTCGCTGCCTCCTGGTCGGCAGCCACCTCAGCCTCCGCTGCTGAGTCTGGGGTAGGGCTCGGCAACGATACAGCCGACGTCCCCTCATCGTGACAAGGAGGAGAATCAGCCCTCTCTTTTGTTTCAATCATGTCTGTGGCTCCTGCAACAGGCTCACTCATCTCTGGAGCAATGTCATCTAAAGACGACGAACTCCACTCCACTTCCTCATCCGGAAGCCCCTTATCTGCTAGATCCTCAATACCAAAGGTCCCCACGGCAGGTTACACCCTCCCGGGAACTGCTTCAACCTCAGCTTCCCTTCCAACATAATCTGGAGATAGTAAAATCTCTGCAGGAGCGACATTGTCAGGATTCTCCTCCACGGGAGACATTACAATCGGAGGAATGCGCTCATCAGAATAGCTCGCCACTTCCTTCGATTTATTGACGCCCGGTTTCGAAACCCGGGTCTTCTTCTTCAACGGTTCCTACAAAAGGAAAGCATATGTCATAAAAATGACAGAAGGAGCCAGATTATGGAGAATGTCTTTACCTCAGCAGGAACTGATTCCATTGGTGTTACAGGCGCCACTCCCGTAGCCTTTGGAGTCGTCATTTTTCTTGGCCTTTTTGGTGCAGACGAACTGGCTTCTGCGTCAGCCCACCTCTTCCCAGCTGGGGGATCTTCCCGAGTGCTTCCCGTTGATGCTGCAGCAGCAGCCCGATATCCCGCCAACTCTAGTGGATGATATGACCGGGCCGCCGCCAACATGTTCTTCGTAGACTCTAACTGAGTTCCAACGATAAAACTAGTCTTCCTATCATAATCAGAAGGCACAGTATTCATGGCGCAATACAGCTTAATGGCCAAATACAGGATCTGTGGCCGAGGGTTATGAACTGGTGTATTAAAACGAACCCTAGTGCACCCGGCATTGTAATATTGCCAACCCCGGGCTCCATCCAGTAAACTTCCAGCAAACCCCAGACTATTACTGGGGTTCCGTAACATTAGCTGGGTGTAACCAAATTGGCGAGCAAACCGGCTCGGCAAATATGGCTCCAGATAACACTTATTCTGGTTTTGGTAGACCAAGTGGGAAGGTCGAATACTCTGCAACCAACGAAACCCCTAGTTCGGCAGAGTGATCGCATCCTCACCAGAGTCTTCTAAATCTTGGTCAGCCTCGAAATCTTTAAAAATGGGACTGACCTTGACGATCTCCCACCCCTGAAGATAAGACAAGACTCTCCTACAGACGGGGACGCCGGTGTGCAGCCACTTCCTCTTGTAGAAGCGGCGGATAAAGGCGTCACCTTCAACGTGATCGTCTTCAGGACCCGGACTCATCACGTTCGGGTTATGCAGAATCAAACATCCCATCAGATAATGGAATGGTAGCTCAGCGCGGGGAAAGTTGTCCTTCCTGCCCCTCTCATGGACCACGTCGTCCATGAAATCCCTCAAATCCTGCAGCAGGTTACACACCATCGCGGGGAGGAGAGCTAAAGGGCGACCAAAAACCAGTTTCACTGCTGGCAAAATGAGGTTCCGGGTCACCCTTTCCACAGCCTGACCCACCTGAGAACACACAGTCCCGGAGACATCATCAAGTATGCAATCAACACTGGCTTGGATGACATCCGGTGTACGCAATGCCAGAAACAGCTGTATACATCCTCGCCAATCTCATTTGAACGAGGAGCCTTCTCGCTTAGTCGGCTCATTTCAGAGGTTACTTCCGCGGGCTTCAATCCCTATGGAGTCGTAAACCGAACCTTCGTAGAGTCCGCCAGGTCCTGTTTGAAGACATAATCCCTCTAAGTAGTCACATGAGGCTGTGACTTGCCTTTGTCCTTCCGTTGCAGGAGATAATGATGGCTCGCCACCTCTTTGAAAACAACCATCATCTTCGGGTCCTTCTTTTCCAGAACCAGGATCTCTTCATTTGTCGGGAAATATTCCTCGTACGATTCTGAGCCCCAGGGAAGCTTGGATACCACGTATATGTCATGGAGAGCCAATCCCAACTCCCCTACTGGAGTAAAGAAAGTGCCAGTCTGGGAATTGAATATTTTCAAGAGTGCAAGAAACATATGCTTGTTGAGATCCACGTCGGCCTGTGTGGCACGGATAGCGGCCGTCAGCCCAATCTCTTTAAGCTCAGCCTTGAACTTCGACAACACCCAAAGGGTCAACTCGTTCCACTTTGGCACGTGGTGACAACAACCTTCAACCCCAAAGCCACCTTTCTGATACATAACCTTCGATGTTAACATCCGATTTGCAAAGGTCGAAGCACCAAAGGCAAAGATGTCATTAGGGACCTCACTATAAAGGCTCCCAAGGCACAAAGTTCGGCAACTGAACGAGGGCCCGACTCACGAGGCGGCTAAGGTATCCCTTTGATTCGAAGTAACATCAATCGAAAGGGTACCCCCCACTGCCCCTCCCTGAGAAGGAGTAAGTTCCCATGGCATCCTTCTCTTGGAAGCCAAACGGTAGAAGGCCGTCAGAACAGAAATCCTATGCGCCTAAACATTACATGTGCCAGGAAGCTCAGATGAAGTACTTGGCACAACAAACAGCAAAAGCATAGACATTAAAAGAAGATTTTTATTTCATATAAAAGTCTATTACATGTCTAAAAAAGGCTGTACAAAGGAGAACTTCTACAAAAAGAAAAGATCCTAAGTCTACAGCCAGGCGCAGCAACCACCATGCGCTCTCAAACAGGCACAACTCGCCATGCGCTCTCAGTCAGACGCATCTCTTCGGCGTCTCAGTCAGGCGCATCTCTTCGGTGTCTCAGTCAGGCGCATCTCTTCGATGTCTCAGTCAGGCGCATCTCTTCAAGAGTCTCAGTTATGTGCATCATGAAGTCTCAGCATATGTGCCACTTCGACCCGATCAAATGCTTCAACTAATGAAGCATTTATTGAGCAGAATGAGGGTGGAGAATCAACCCCCTAGCTGGAGGAAGAGCTCTCTAATGCCTAAGGAAGAGGAGAGCACCGCAATCGACCTGCGGCAAAAGGAGGCTTTCAACACAACCAGAATGGGCAACACCCACTCTAGCAGGAGAAGGAGCTCTCCCAAAGCCCAAGAAAGATGATCGGAGCAGCGCAATTCCGATCTGTGGCTCTTCCAGCATAACGGAGACGGGGATTGAGCATCCCGATCTTTGGATGCAACAGGCATCTTCCGCCTGCCTCAGAAGCCCTCGACTCTGAACTTTGGATGTAACTGTAATGATCATTGTTCGTATTACATATTTTGGTATACGTGTACGTATTTAGACCCATATTTGCATGCCTTATTTTGGTTCGGCCCGACTTGACTTGGTTCGGCTTGGTTTTGCATGGTTCAATTTTTGTGTGGACCAAACCACTCCCACCTACCACTTTCATTAAATATCCCACCTACCACCACCCTCTTTATTAAATATTCTACTAATATTTCTCTCTCTTTATTACTTCTTCTTCTCCACCATTACTTCTTCAACCACCAGGAAAGAAAGAGAGAGGGAGAGCTTAGGCAAGTGCATCTTGCTTTATGGAGGAAGCCCATTTTTATTTGTTCCATTGTCTTTCTCATGTGTTTCTAACCCACTTTAGTATTTAGCATTTTTTATTTCCATGGTTAAATTTTTGTAAATCTAGCTTTGTGGTATTTTCGGTTTCCAGGAGTTTCGATCTATCAAACTGGCATATTTTGCTAGTTGATGATCCCATAATGCAGAGAATTTTGTTTGGTCCAAATTTTACCTATGGGATTTTGCTCAGCCGGATGGCTTTATATATAATTGTATTATTTAATCTCCTATACATCTGCAAATGCTAATTGTAGCCGCATGGGAATACATATAGCCACCTTAGCATTAAATGCATGCACGTGGGAGCAAGCTTAGCATTAATGATTGGCCACATTATCATGGCTTAGCATTTAATGCTGGCACCCATAGCCTTGCATGCATCAACATACATGAGAAAACCATTCTTGGCCGTATGGGGACCATTTTCAGCCGCATGAGGAAATATATATGGCCCCATGCACATGCTAAAAGATGGGCCGCATGCAGGCATACTTGTTATATTTAATGCAATTCTGGAGAATCAGCCGCATAACTTCCTCAATACTTTAATGCTTAAATGCATTGATTAATACAATTTCTTAAGTCAGCCGCATGGCACTCAAAGAATGCATATAATGCATTTTGAGGCATTTTTCATGCGTCAGCCGCATGGCATTCAAAGCATTATTTAATGCATTTGATGCATCAGCCGCATATCATTCCAGGAATGCATGTAATGCATTCACTAATGCATTTTTATGCATTAAGTAATACATTTACTTTTCCTAATGCATTTTGATGCATCAGCCGCATATCATTCCAGGGATACATGTAATGCATTCACTAATGCATTTTTATGCATTCATTAATTCACTTACTTTTCCTAAAGCATTTCTTTTCCCAATACATTCCTTTAATGCATGGAAGAATGTAATTAATGCATTCCTTGAATGCATTCTTAATTGCATTTTTCTAATGCATTTTCTTTTGCTTTCCTTGGAAAGGCCAGCAGCATGAACCCCTTTAGAATGCAATTAATGCATTCTTTGAATACATTCTTAATTGCATTTTTCTAATGCATTTTATTAATATTATTAATATTAATATTAATATTAATATTAATATTATTATTATTATTTTCACATTCTCTTAATTGCTTAGCCGCATGGGCAAGTGACTGCGGGCCGCATGGAAATTTTCCGAGCCGCATGAGTCCCCCACAGCCCTTGCCCCTTTTAATATTTAATTAATATATGTGTACTTGTATTAAATTAATTGTTTTCTGACACGATGGTGACCCGTTGTGGTACACTTTTGACATGACATGATAGTGGCCCGACGCGGCGCACTCCTGACAGTGAACATGACATGACAAGATTGGATGGCCTGGACACCGTGGGTGATTGTGTTTATATAATTGAATCGGTAGTGTTTGTATCATGTCTAGGACAGGAATTCCTGAGTACCACGGTCAAGGGTACCTACTGTAAATGGCTAAGGCTAATAACTAGAATAATTCAGTAGTCATGAGAGATTTCTCCAGTTAGAGACGATCCCGTTATCCCGGCCACCATTGAGGGACTTGCAGCCTGCCTACGAGTAGGGCACAAGTCTAAATTCACTGATATATGGAAAAGAACGATGCACTGCTTAATGAACCCAAGTCGCCTGGATAACCTGGATTAGCTGCAGGGCTTGTAATGTCCCAAATTCGTGTACGTGTTTTGGACCCATATTTTATTTAGTCATGATTAGTTATCTTGGTTTATTTTGCGTTGGCTTGGTTTTATTGGCATTGATAGTTCAATTAGTTTTAATGGTTCATTGGTTTATTTTTGGATTAGTGAGGCTTGGTTTATTTCATGATTCCTTTGGTTTAAATTGCTAGAGAGAGAGTTTATTGGCCTTGACTTGGTTCACCTTGGTTTATCTTGACTTGGTTTATTTTGGATTTGACATGGAGAACCACCACCACCCTACCATAAATATTAATTTCCCTCTCTCTCTCTCCTCATTTATTTTCTTCATCTTCTTCCTCATTACTCCTACCTCTCCACCATTAATACACCACCAACCTAGGCAAGTTGCATCTTGCTATCTCTTGAGGGCTACATTTTATTTGTCTAATAGCTTTATTAGCTCATTTTAAGCAACATTAGAACTTGGGTTTTCTCCATTTGGAGCTTAGAATTTTGTCGATCTAGGATTGAAGTATTTTCGGATTTTGGTGGTTTTGATCTATAAAACTTGTTCATTTCCATATTTTAATTGTTCCATGTTGTAGAGAATTTAATTTTACACAACTTAGACCTTTGCAAAGTGAATTTTCATTGAGATTTGACCTAGTTATGGTCTTTTGAAGTTTTGAGTTCCATGGCCATTTGCTCTCAGCTTTGGAGGAGAAGACCTCATGTCCCTGGCGTAATCCAGCTAGCCCAGCACTCTTTAGCGCTGGCGCCACTCACCTAGTCTAGCCCTAGCACAGTCCAGCTTGGCGCGGTCCAGCCTGGCGCTGACCAGTGCTGGTGCAGTCCATCTTGCCCCCTCCCAGCGCAATCCACCCTGGCGCAATCCAGCCTGGCGTGGTCCAGCTTGTCCCTTCCCAGTGCAGCTCACCCTAGCGTAACCTAGCCTGGCGCCACCTAATGGCCTGCGCCCCTTGCTCCCTTGTGGTCCAACGCAACTTGGCACTCCTTGTGCTGGCGCAACCTGACCCTGGCTGCCCAGCGCAGTCTAGTCTTGGCACCTATTGGCATTATGTTTTATTTCATCTTCTTTTAGTACATGGTATTTCCTGTTTATATCCTTACGCCTTTTGATACGACATCGATATGAGCACGATGTGAGCATAGCATGGTTGATGTATTGAATTCTGTACGCAACTTGATAGTGACCCGTGGTGGTGCACTCCAGATAAGTGAATGGCATAGTTTATTGAGCGCCGTTGCGACGGCTCTATTGACATGATAATGTAATATTGACCTTGACACCGTGGGTGACTTGTGAATGTATTGATAAATGAACCAGTGTGTCTTGCATCATGTCTAGGGCATGGATCCCTGAGTACCATGGTCAGGGGTACATATTGAAATAAACTAAGGTTAATGACTAGAATAATTCACTAGTCATGAAGAGATGTTCCCCAGTTACAGGCGACCCCGTTATTCCGGCCGCAAATGTTTGGACTTGTAGCCTGCCGACGAGTAGGGCACATTTCCAGCCCGCTGTCATGCGGGGTACCCTCCAGAATGATTGAATGATTGTCACTCCAGATTGTTACTATAATAATTGTGCTCTATTGTCACTCTAGCGTATTGTACTCTTCAATATCGCTTTTATCATTGTACTCTCTCATTTTTACCTTAATGATTGTCACCTTTAGCAATAAATGATCAGAGACTAAGTTCTGTTCAGGCGAAGGGTTATAATCTCGGTCCTTGTTTGGTTTAAGGATTGTAACCTGGCTTCCGGAATAGTACCTTCATCTTCTCTTCATATATTGCCCAGCTATATTTTATTTAGCATGATTCTCCAATTATCTTATGTCAATGATGCTTCACTTAATTATTTTCTCTGATTGGGACAAGTGCATTGGTAGTGCACAAACCTCAATCTGTGTTACTTATTGTTTTCTTACATGTTGAATGCTAATGATTTGTTGGTTTTAGTCCTAAGTAAAGCCTCCTTTGTGGCACTTGCTCTTTCTGGGGTCTGACCCAGCTGGTTTTGTATGGCCAGATACCGGAGCAGCACCAAAGGATCTCCCTGCTTTCCAGCCCGATGGTGACCACCAGGAGTAACCAGGGCATCGAGTGGGTTTTTTTTCTCCCACTGTAATCTTGTAAATTATTCTTTTGAGGCGTTTAGCCGACGAGCAAGTGTTAGCTCGATTGCAGCTTTTTACTTATTGTCTGCCTACGGGCTGTAACATGATTGACAAGCCCCGGGGGTTGATCATGTATGACTGAACTCTTGCTAGTCCTCACATTTTGTAACGACTAGCTTCATGATCATTCCGAATATGTAATGTATGGGACGTCTTACTATTGTGTATTTGGTGGTCTGACATCTTGTAACTATTATTAGTTGGTTGAAATTGAGACAATAGGCTAATTTAGCGGACGAGCAAGTGTTAGCTCGTGCAAGGCGGGTTCCACAACGGCCGATTTCAGCGGCTGCGACGGGATCGTCGCACAGAAGTCCCAAGCAGAGACATTGAATAATAGCAGCAGAAATTTGAAGCAAAACACAAGTTATTCAAAAGAAGCTTTTTATTGATATTGAAACAAAGGTTACAAAGGGCTCAAGGCCAATATTGCAAGTCACTCGAGTTCACTCTTCTCACATTACAAGTCACTCAGCTCTCTCTCATCTCTCAAATACAAGTCTTGAGCCAGCGGATGCTTCGGAAGGCGACGTACATACATTATGACCCGTATAAGTCTTGACTCCATGCGGCCGCACGCTTTGAATCACCAAGGAACTCCGTGCCCCAACGCATCCAAGCGAGCTCCGCGCCACGAGCTTCTACATGTACCTGCACATGAAAACTATGTGGATGTTAGTACTCAACTGTACTGGTGGAATGAGCTCCTCGTCCACCCATACAAAAACAACACGTTTGATTTACTTTGTGCAACTTAGTTCCTTTTGTATTGTCTTTCTACTCTTGCCTTAGGATCAGTTTTAGGACAGATGTCTTGGCCTATTTTGTGTCTCTAGACCATCCCATACTTGCAACAACAACGTCAATTCAACAACGTTAACCTATCAAGTCGTGCTTACCTTTCGGCCAAAATCAGAGACGCAACTACGTGATGAGGCTCCATTTTCGTGTGATCGTGCTAGGAATGCATCGTGCCGTGCCTCGCAACTCAGGGTGACTAAAACATATCGTCGCCTCGTGACCCTTGCTACTTTGATCACCAACTGACCCAATTCAAGACTTGTGGCTAAGTGTCACTCGACCGACTTTGCCTTGCGGCATTTCCTGACTTAAACTCAAGACAACTCAATCATAGCTATACAACTGATATGCCGACAATATAAGACTCGACGCCACATCTCGTGCCGAAGCACGTCGCCTACGTTGTAACCAAATCTTAGGCCCAATATTGTGTTCTAACTGTACACACACACTCAACTCAACTCAATCCAAAGGCACACATGCGGGTTGCCGCCATGCCGACACATCTATATAAATTTGGTTACTGACTTCCAGAGCCATTGTGGACTCCCTTTTGCTTTTGTTAGACGGGGCCCTTTCAGCGTGAGTAGCGAGCCCCGCTGTAAGTTTCTGCCTTACTTGTGCCGAGCACAGCTTTTGTAATTATTTTCTTTCTTTGCCCGCAACGGTCCCGTGGCCCCGGATTGCCATTCGGAGAAACTCTACCTTGTCGACAAGTTGCCCATAACCATGCAAGACTCGACTCAAACTGACGTCTCACACAGTCCATCTACTTCTAGTGTTACCATCTCTTTCAGGGCCAAGTTCAATACTTATCACATTTGAGACCTTGCCTCGACGACCCAGTCGCGAGCATTCTTCTTTCTTGCCATATCATTTTATTCAACTCAAGAATGACTTTTGAAGCACTTTCCCAAACTCAACGATTCAACCGTGGCCCGTGCCTTAAAACACTAAGTCCGTAATAGCGTGTCTTAAACAAACTTGAACTCTATGCGACACCACCACCCGAGTCATACTCTATATGATGGGCCTTGTGACTGTAAAACTATGTGGTTATACTCCGCCGTAGAACTCATAGGACCATGCTTGTTACTACTCTGATAGCCTAACATAACTTGCCTAACTTAACTTTTCAACAACTTGACGAGCAAAGGCTGCGTCAAGCTTTGCCTTGATGGAACGTGCCGTACATGCGTCCGGTTTGAACAAACAAGTTATTTGGTTGCCTAGACTTGTGCCATAAGCTGTGCACTACAATTTAACCTGTCGGGCGAGCAGAGGCTATGCCACGACTTGGGCGATGAGATCGTGCATACTTTATGAAACATTTATGCGGGCGACGCCTATGAATTTGGCTAACTCTTAGCTTGTGGCGAAGACCAACTTTTCCTTATCCCAAGCCACGGGACGAAGGACCGAGTGTCATTTTCAAAGCACGTCGTGCACCAACTCTAAGACGACCGTTGGACCTTTCTATATTCTAACTCAGTTTGACCTGTCGGGATTATTCCCTTAGCTATGTGGATTCGTCTCTTTTATTATCAAGCCTACTTGTGCAAGTTGAAAACATACGATTTATTATGTGAAGGCTAAGATGAGGCGAGTTCACCGAAACTACCCCACCTGAGCGAGGAGTCGCCTCGACCGAGCGATGTCTTCGAGTCGCCGTTGCAAGGCTAAGTCCGAACGCCGTCGGCGTTTCGATTCCTCCGATTGACTGAGCGGGACGGGGCATTACATCATACACCACTCAGAAAAAGTTTCGTCCTCGAAACTAACTGAGTACTTACTCATTGACTTATCACTCAAACGTTCAACGACTCTAGCACACATTTCTCATACGTATTCCCCAAATCCGAGCCACGCTCGTGCAACTATCAATCTTTCTTTTAATACGATTTCAAAATCCTTGACACTTTTCTATTCCTCAAGTCTCACTTGAATTCAACATATCACTTAGTTTGGATCGTGCACATATTCCAGGCGTCCCCAAAATATATGCACTTCAGCAAAGCCTCGTGATAGAGAATCCGCCATCACCACTCGAGTCGGATCGTGCACGTATTCAAGCGTCCCTGATATACATGCATGTCAACCGAGCCTCATGAGTGGTGCCTCCACAATTCCTATCGCTCCATACCGGGACGTCTGCCTAATCGCTAGGCTATGTCAATCCGTCAGTATTGGAATCATAGTTCCCAAACAACAATATCAACACTGACCCCATCCTAAGGTCAAACCAAGTTGATAGTACAGAATTTTCTACCCAAGCTCGCATCACTCTAATTTCTAAACTTCGAGCATAGATTTCATACACACATCCCGACATTCGTCGCACAGGGTCTGAGTCATTTAGCAAAGCCATCATATCGTAAGTTCACTCAACCAAATCTTCGATACATCAATATCGTTCGGCCAACAAATAATTTCGTATAGTCTATCTCTTCGAACACGTTCGACATACTCCGTCTATCAATCCTTCCAAGTCAAGCACGCTATGACACAATTCATCGCTAAACCATAATTCATATTTCATATTCCCTAAGTCATTCATCCCAATTCACGTATTCGATAATGAGGTCGTCTAACTTAACAATATGCCACGCTCCAATCTCATGCAAGTTTGATTATCTACGGTGGGCATGAAATCACCATGCAATACTCTCGCGGAATAATCATTCTCATCGGGGCATAACTTTTGTTTTGAGTTTAGACTAATTCATTCTCGATGCACGGATTAGACCTACTCAATCCTCAAGTTTATTCAATCAATCGCAAGTCCTAACATCCTCGAATTCACCTTCGCATCAAGCCAATAAGTCGAGACAATCAGAGTTGTCGCGTCCTAATTTTCCGAGTTTGATCATTCCTGTGACATGAATCACCATGTCAGCGCTCACGCGGAACGATCGCCCCAAATCCGATGCGACGCATGTGCGAGGCTGGATTTGCGCCCGCGTAAGACAAGAATGTCGATGCTGTGGTTATTCGTGTAACCATCATGACACAATTATTTTTATCCAACATTTATCTCAATCAAAATCCTAAGTATAGCATCCAACCGAACAATAACACTTGCACGATCGTCATTCGTCGAGTCAGAGTACCCCCGAGTTATCGCATATCGATCTTTGATACGCCTCAATACCATCGACGATATGCGTAACCTGACGATCTTCCTTTACAACTAATTTCGAGTCGTGCGAATCGTGTTATCATCCGACTGGATAATCTCCTCGACATTCAAATTCAAGTTCAATTATTATCCCTCGAATCATTCACAACATCAATTTCCTCAAACGAATTTCACGTATTGTTCATCCGTTTATCTTAAGTCATCGACCAACGTATTTCTTAAATTCGCATCATTCCTTGCTAACTCAAATCAACGAGCAACATTAAATCCAATCCTTAGAGTCATTGCGTAACTTCAAAATTCAACTTTTTATGTACGCTATTTTTCCATCATGCTAACTTTTTCTATACGTTCCACCTATCGATTTTCTTTATCAAGTCATCCGTTCGCTACACCTTAATTTTTTCCTAGATTTGACTTATCTACTCAATCATCTTCGCGTTTCATACTTGCACAATCCTCAATCTCGTGCACGTCCCGTGCGTGTCAATTCTACGTTGTTCGAATCAACTCGTCAAACTTCAAGAGTAAAACTTATTCATCGATACTCAATCTATGGCTTTGCATACGTGCGACGCTTGCTGATAGACTCATCGACACCCCACATCCTCATTCGATCGATTGACATCCCTGAAGCTATCGCATATAGCACTCAGGGATGAAGTCATTCAACAAATCCTCAACTTATCGTTCGATTCACAATCTATTTTCTTGAATTTTTGTCCGAATGATTCCTTAAATTTCAAGCACGCTCATCTATATCGCACCGACGTTATCGTCGCTCGATAGCACCCCTATCGATAGTCGTATCACTTTATTCAATCGAGTTCAACTCATTCTTGCTCGACACTATTCAATTCCCGCACTCGACTTTTCTGAGGTCGACGTAACTTTGGTGTATATGCCTAGCCCGACTTAGCCAACTGTGCTTATGCGAACCATCTTTTTATTTTATCGAAAACTGTTCTCCTATGTTTTACAAAATAGATAGACTTATTGTATGGACATCCGTGGGACATTTGAGAGAGAGCGCACCAATGATATCAACCTTACGGAAGCAACACTTCAGAGTTTACGAAAACATCGGAGTTAAAGAATTCAATCGATAGTCCAAGGACGTAAAGCCGTGCTCAGATACCATTATGTCACGCACTTCTCCCGTAGGAGCGATCATCCTCGCTAGGCGTGATTCCGTACGAGCCAATATTTCACTTGTGCAAGCCATAACGGCCGATTTCAACGGCTGCGACGGGGTCGTCGCATAGAAGTCCCAAGCAGAGACATTGAATAATAGCAGCGGAAATTTGAAGCAAAACACAAGTTATTCAAAAGAAGCTTTTTATTGATTTTGAAACAAAGGTTAGGCTCAAGGACAAGATTGCAAGTCACTCGAGTTCACTCTTCTCACATTACAAGTCACTCAGCTCTCTCTCATCTCTCAAATACAAGTCTTGAGCCAGCGGATGCTTCGGAAGGCGACGTCCATACATTATTTCCCGTATAAGTCTTGACTCCATGCGGCCGCACGCTTCGAATCGCCAAGGAACTCCGTGCCTCGACGCATCCAAGCGAGCTCCGCGCCACGAGCTTCTACCTGTGCCTGCACATGAAAACTATGTGGGTGTCAGTACTCAACTGTACTGGTGGAATGAGCTCCTCGCACACCCATATAAAACCAACACGTTTGATTTACTTTGTGCAACTTAGTCCCTTTTGTATTGTCTTTCTACTCTTGTCTTAGGATCAGTTTTAGGACAGACGCCTTGGTCTATTTTGTGTCTCTAGACCATCCCGTGCTTGCAACAACAACATCAATTCAACAAATTTAACCTATCAAGTCGTGCTTGTCTTTCGGCCAAAATCAGAGACGCAACTACGTGATGAGGCTCTATTTTCGTGTGATCGTGCTAGGAATCCATCGTGCCGTGCCTCGCAACTCAGGGTGACTAAACCATATCGCTGCGTCGCGGCCTTTGCTTCTTTGATCACCAACTGACCCAATTCAAGACTTGTGGCTAAGTGTCACTTAACCGACTTTGCCTTACGACATTTTCTGACTTAAACTCAAGACAACTCAATCATAACTATGCAACTTATATACCGACAACATAAGACTCGACGCCACATCTTGTGCTGAAGCACGTCGCCTATGTTGCAACCAAATCTTAGGCCCATATTGTGTTCTAACTGTACACACACACTCAACTCAACTCAATCCAAAGGTACACATGTGGGTTGCCGCCATGCCGACACATCTATATGAATTTGGTCACTGACTCCCAGAGCCATTGTGGACTCTCTTTTGCTTTTGTTAGACGGGGCCCTTTCAGTGCGAGTAGCGAGCCCCGCTGCAAGTCTCCGCCTAACTTGTGCCCAGCACAGCTTTTGTAATTGTTTCCTTTCTTTGCCCGTAACGGTCCCGTGGCCCCGGGTTGCCGTTCGGGGAAACTCTACCTTGTCGACAAGTTGTCCATGACCATGCAAGACTCGACTCAAACTGACGTCTCACACAGTCCATCTACTTCTAGTATTACCATCTCTTTCAGGGCCAAGTTTAATACTTCTTACATTTGAGACCTTGCCTCGACGACCCAGTCGCGAGCATTCTTCTTTCTTGCCCTATCATTTCATTCAACTCAAGAGCAACTTTTGAAGCACTTTCCCAAACTCAACGATTCAACCGTGGCCCGTGCCTTAAAACACTAAGTTCGTGATATCGTATCTTAAACCAACTTGAACTCTATGAGACACCACCACCCGAGTCATACTCTATATGACGGGCCTTGTGACTGTAAGACTATGTGGTTATACTCTGCCGTAGAACTCATAGGACCGTGCTTGTTACTACTCTGATAGCCTAACATAACTTGCCTAACTTAACTTTTCAACAACTTGATGAGCAAAGGCTGCGTCAAGCTTTGCCTTGATGGAACGTGCCGTGCACGCGTCCGGTTTGAACAAACAAGTTATTTGGTTGCCTAGACTTGTGCCACAAGCTGTGCACTACAATTTAAATCCGTCGAGCGAGCAGAGGCTATGCCATGACTTGGGCGATAAGACCGTGCATACTTTAGGAAGCATTTATGCGGGCGACACCTATGAATTTGGCTAACTCTTATCTTGTGGCGAAGACCAACTTTTCCTTCTCCTAAGCCACGGGACGAAGGACTGAGTGTCATTTTCAAAGCACGTCGTGCACCAACTCTAAGCCGACTGTTGGACCTTTCCATATTCTAACTCAGTTTGACCTGTCGGGATTATTCCCTTAGCTATGTGGATTCGTCTCTTTTATTATCAAGCATACTTGTGCAAGTTGAAAATATGTGATTTATTATATGAAGGCTAAGATGAGGCGAGTTCACCGAAACTACCCCACCTGAGCGAGGAGTCGACTCGACCGAGCGATGTCTTCGAGTCGCCGTTGCAAGGCTAAGTCCGAACGCCGTCGGCGTTTCGATTTCTCCGATTGACTGAGCGGGACGGGGCATTAAAGAAGTCCCTGACGGTCAGCCTTACCACAAGTCTCGGTTGCCTGTTCCCAACTTTCGCCTTCCACCGGAAAGTGTTAACGTTCCGACGAGCTTCTTCATCCCTGGCTGGCCCAACCAAGCAGACGGTGTGGTCCTTCTGAGATTCGAACTCCTGAACCTACCAACCTTCGTGTATGAACTTGAAGCTCCCCCATACACATGCGTCCTCGAGAAGAACATCACTGTGTATGCCGTCGATAGCCCACAACTTCACCTGAACTGTGTGAATGGTGATGCTCCCGCCTCAGATTGAGTTTGCTGCAAACCTTGATCTCCTTCCTGGCTTTGAACTGCTGAAACCGATGTCGCTCCGTGAAGATTTGGTAAACCACCCATCGCCAAAACTGGATCCGTAGAGCAACACCCACTTGGAGACCAACCAGCTGTCACGGGACCGACAGACTGGCCCTCTATCTTTGACTCACCACCATCCGTCACTTTGTCTCGACGAACCGAATCCTCCGTATCCCTCAAAGCACCTAGAAGCTCCTCCCTAGCAAGTTCTCGATGATCTACCTCCTGTCGAGCATCCCTCGAGCCTCCATCCGGTGTCTGTGGCCTACCTGTACAGCTCAGCGGCTTGAGCCTGTACATGCCACAACATAAATCTCCCCGAGCCAGCTGTTGGGAACCCTTCGCAAGTAACCAATCTTTGTCCCCAAACAGACTGTGACAGCCATCATCTGCCAGCCTCCCTACTGAAACTAAGTTGTAGTGCAAACTCGGTACATGTCGTATACCCTTGAGAACGAGCTTTTCATCGAGCTCCATTGTCAAGTGCACATTACCAATGCCTACAACTGTAGCTGTCCCCTTGTCGCCCATCTTCACACGTCCAAACCTGCCGTCGTGGTATGACGTGAAGATCCTCCTATGTGGAGTGGCGTGATACGATGCCCCCGTGTCCATGATCTAGTCGCCGTCATGACACATGCCACAAGGTTCCTCTGCGTCGGTTGCTACGATGATGATATCTCCTATTGCTGTGAGATCCTCCTGATCGTCCTTGCCTTTTGCCTTCTCAGCTTTGAGCTTTATGCAGTTCCTCTTGATATGACCCCTTTCGCCACAGTGATAGCAGCCCTCCTTGCGGTCCACAATCGCAAGATTCTATAACGCCCCAGAACCAAAATACTGGAGAGCGGGGACGGACATAGCCAGCTACGTACATTGAAGTGCAACCCACCTCGCTATACTGTCACGGCTGTCTGGATACATGAGGGTTTAACTACAAGCCATCAGTCTCTTATGGTCATGATCAAGCCTATTGTCTCAATATCAAGCAAGTAATAACAGTTACAAGATGTCAGAGCACCAAATATACAATAGTAAGGCGTCCCATACATTACATATTTGGATGATCATGAAGATATATAGTCATACAAAATATGAAGACTAGCAAGAGTTTCAGTCATACTGCATGATCAACCCTAGGATTTGTTCATCATGCTACAGCCCGTAGGCAGACAGTAAGTAAAGTACAAACGAACTAACACGTGCTCGTCGGCTAAACACCTCAAAAGAATATTTTTACAATAGAGTGGGAGAGCAAAATAAAATCCACTCGTTGCCAGGGTTACGCCTGGTGGTCACCATCTGGCTGGAAGGTAGGGAGATCCTCTGGAGCTGCTCCGGTATCTGGCCATACAAAACTAGCTGGGTCAGATCCCAGAAAAGAGCAAGTGCCACAAATGAGGCTTCACTTAAGAACTAAAACTAGCAATTAGCACAAAATATAATTATATAATAATAAAAGACTGGAAATATGGAAACTCATGATGATATACGATAAGATAACCATGGGACTATTCAGATAACCAAGTTACAACCCGTAAACCAAACAAGGACCAGGGTTGTAACCCTTCATCTGAACGGAACTTGGTTTCCCACCATTTATCGATAAAGTAAGAACAAGCATTCAGGTCATGTAACAACCTTGTACAGGATCAGGACAAGACTAGACTGGGTTAGACTCCATCCAATCAATCACGGCCAAGCAATAAGTACGGCTTGATACTTTAACTAACTAGGGTTATCACAGACCTAGTTACTAGCAAGATGTAATGAGATTGTTCAACAGCCACAAGCCTTGCAGACCATCCAGGCTATCCGGACGCAAATTAGGGGTTGTATTTATGTGGGTACATCGTCCAGAAAATACATGTACCCTTAAGTAGCTTGAAGGGTGCAACACATGACAGTGTGCTGGAAATGTGCCCTACTCGACGGCAGGCTACAGATCTCAGGTGGGGCACCCAGATAACGGGATTGCCTGTAGCTGAGAAATCTCTTCATGACTACTAGATTATTCTATTTATTAGCCTTTGTCCGTTTAAGTAGGTACCCCTGACCGTGGTACTCAGGGGTCCCTGTCCTAGACATAATGCGAGATAGTACTGGTTCATTGGTACAAACACAATCGTCCACAGTATCCAGGCCATTCATTCTTGTCATGTCATGCTAGCCGTCGCAACAGAATTTAATAGTTCCTATCATGCTTGCTTGTCATATCAAGTCATGTCACGTTATGTCATGTTTACTTCATACCCTACCGTGTACAATTACCATTCCAAACATATTAAATAAATTCGTGATTATCAAGTTCATGACAAAAGGCGTAAGAATATAAAAGGGCAACGGGGTACGCCATAGGGACTCAAAGTCTCTACGCGAGCGAGACTACGCTAGGCCAAATAGACCCCGAGCGTAAAACAGCTCTACGCGGGCAAGACCTAAGGGTAGGCAGCTCTACGCGAGCAAGAGAGCAGGTGGGTGGGATTCTACGTGAGCAAGAGCTTTACGCTAGCAAAACAGCATGCAGGCGAGACTCTACGCGAGCAATCCCTCTACGTGAGCGGGAGTCTCGCCCCTGCGTAGAGCTCGGTTCAACTCTGCGTAGAATAGATTATGCGGTCACATGAGAACGTATGCGTAAAGGGTAAATGATACGCTGGCACGTAAAACGTGGGCGTAAAAACTAAGTACTATGCTAGTATGTAAGAACGTGTGCGCAAAGACTTCATCTTCTCCCCAGGGCCAAGACAAGCAGGCGTAAAAGCTCAAGAGCTCAAGAAAGCCCCATCTCGGTCAAGACTTGGTGAAATCCAGCCATTCAAAAGCCAAACTTGCGTAAAATCAAAATTCCTACCACATAGAACTCTCCAATTTCAAAAATAACCAAGTTCAGTAGATCAAAACCATGGAGATCAAAAATACTAAAACTTAGATCTACACGAAATGAACCACGAAAATTAAAAATGCTAAGTACTAAAGTGCCTTAGAATCTCGTGAGGAAGACAATGGAACAACAAAATTTGAGTTCCTCCATGAAGCAAGTTGCACTTGCCTACTACGGGTGGTCGGTGGAGGAATGGAGAAGAAGAAGAAGAGAGTAATGGGAAATGAATGAGGAGAGAGAAGGGTTGTTGGGTTAATAAATGGGGGATGGTGGTAGGTAGGGGTTTGCATACTAACCCAAACCAAACCCGAACCAAGCAAATGAAATGTCAAAATAAATCATGCAATGAGACATGCAATATGAGTCAAAATACGTACATTTATACCAAAAATACGTAATACGACCTACGGGCGTTACAGATTCCGAGAACTCCCCCCTGTCCTCGTCTGTGAATTAGGTCTTCCCTTCCCATAGGAGGTCACCAGAGCGGACTCCTACGATGATTCAACTTGCTTGCGTCGGACCTCCTCAATTAACAAGCTACTTTTGACTGCCTCCATCGTGACAACTCCATCAAGCACGGAGTCGCTCACCGACACCACCAACGTCTTCCAGCTTTCTGGCAGAAAACTCAAGAGCAGTAGGCCCTGAAGCTCATCATCAATCACTATCTTCATCGCAGACAGCTGATTGATGATACCCTGAACCTCGTTCAGATGTTGTGCCACTGGGACACCCTCCGTGTAATTCGAGTTGACGAGTTCGCGAATAAGAAATACCTTGTTGCTGTAGTGCCCCGCTCCCGTTGGGGCGAAGCACTATGTAATAGGCTCGTGCCAAGTCAGACATGGTTGGGAACATAGATGGCTAGTCTGACTCGACGACGAGTTTGATATACAAAAACCATGGCATCAATAAAATCGATTTGGACGAGTGATATGAGTACCGTTCCAACTAATGGATCGACTACTGTTGGAATAAGTCCTAGATGCGGTAGGCGGCGTCTTGGCGAAGGAACTCTAAAGAGAGCGACGCAACCCGTCTGCCGTTGGTTTTATTGGTTTTCTTGGCTTTCTGAACGAATTATTGCGTGGATTTGATAGTGTGCTTTCGCGTCGATTTCTGAATGCGTCCTTGAGAATTTCGAAGGAAGGATTGAAGGAAGGGTTCTAATTCGATGCTCGTACCATTGCAGGAGTTCGTGTAACTGACGCTTGACCGTCGCGAAGCGTTCTCCTACACTCGGCGCAATCTCTTTAGGTGGGTGGTTCTTCGGCCCTTCTTTTCTACTCCTTCCTGCCAACTAAATTCTTAAAGTTTAACGTTCAAATCGATGATGCTAACGGGATGTATGCTTGCCACTAAGATCAAGAGCTCGGGATAATATATCAATCTAGAAAAGTTAACTCTGAATCGATAAGTTCAAACTAAGTATAGAAAAGATAAAGTTCAAAGAAAGAGATAGAATATATTTCATGCCATGCAAAACACAACTATGAAAACCTTGGTGGCGGTACATCATGCCTCGGAGAATTTGGTGCCTACGGGATACTAAATTAGAACGTACGGTTTCGGGGGAAAGGACCCTTGTGCCAGTAGAAATGATTATGTGATTTGATAATGGTTACGCTATGTAATTTACTTTATACATATTAAGCTGTTCATACATTCGCATGGTCAAGGACGACTTGTGCACAAGGTAAGCTTTCCTCGAGACGGTATCCGGGGCCCTGGGACCGAATCGGCCTAGGAGGAAATTATGGAAATCGTGCTTCGGCGTGAGGCATTGCGAGACCTCCAGTTAGGCTCGCTACCTGGACTGGAGGGCGCGTCGCAAGGCTACGTAATCGTCCTTCATGGTGTCGATATCACCAATGACCGCATATAGGATAGACTGCATGCTCACCTATTGTCTTGTGCAGGTGGTAAGTATTATGTGTATCTTGTGCAGGAAAGGAGCACGGTCGTGGTAAGAATGGTTCAAATTGGTTATGTTGTTATCGTTTAAAATGTGCCTTCGATATGAACTGCAACTCATATAGTTCTAAATAGAAAGATCACTTCGTATGCCTGAATCCTTAATAAGCAGTGTCAGTTTAGACGAGTGGGTTCGTCCCATCCACTAGCAAGTGTGCTAACCCCCAACTCTCCAGGTAATGAGCGTGCTGCGGGAGCTCGAGACTAAGCTGGAGCTGAAGAACGGGAGGCGGCACGAAGCTCTCATATTTTGAAGTATTTTGATGCCCAATTCAGATCGAAGGCTTTTGTTCAAATGTATAAAGGGGCATGAATGTATGGAACGCCGAAGATTATTTCAAGGCAAGCTTATCGATAGTTTTCTTTTGTGTTTCAAAGATGTAGCCGCAACGGCATATGTAATGTAAAAATGATCTTGCACATATTTTGCAAGTTTATGAATGAAAAGCTAAGTTTCTTCTTATGCTATGTTTTCAACTCTCTGCACTGTTTAATTTCAACGCGTCGAGTCAAAAAGGAATTTCCAATTACACATCCTTGCCTTGTGCAAGTCCATTCAGACTTGCACGGCATCACGTCCCGACCCGTGGGGATCGATTTATATCGAATCAAGGCGATGGCGACCGATTCGACGAGTCGGGACGTGACAAGTTGGTAACAAAGCACGATTCACACCTCGGACCTTCCAAAATACTTTCTTTAGATGATGCCGTTGCGATTTTTCAAAAACTATGCTGTTCGACATATGCCGCCTGAAATAATCGTTCCATACATATAAGCCCGTAGATATTTTGAGAATACTAACGGGTTTGCTCAATTTTGTAGGAATGACGGAAAGACAGGGTGTCCCCACATTGATTAGCACGGATAGCACCGAAGGTGCGACGCCTAGCGAATCTGCCATGGAGCGACTACTACGCCTCATGGAACTCCAACAACGTCAGTCAGAGACGCAGCAACGACAGCTGCAGGAACAGATCCAGGCCCAAGTCAGCGCCCAATAAAAACAAATGGATGCCCTGACCAGGATCGTGAGCACCATAGCGACGCAACAGAACTCGACGATCGTCATGTCCGAAGAAGAAGTGCAAGCCGAAAAGACAAAACATGTGTCTTCCTCCTCCCTGCTCAAGATGACCAAGTTCAAGAAAATGAACCCGCCGGACTTCAACGGTCGAGCAGAGCCTGACGAAGTCATGGGGTGGCTACTAAAGATTGAGAGTCTGTTCACACTCCTCAACATCAAGGGGTCAAGAAAGTCGGGTGCGCAGCGTTGCAGCTCAACTTGAGGGCCTACGACTGGTGGGAGGCGAAGAAACAGGAACTCCAAGGGTCCAACCCCAGCGCCAAGATCTCGTGGGAGACGTTCAAACGGGCCTTCCTCGAGCAATACATTCCTTGTGCCCTTCGTCGACAGAAGGAAAAGGAATTCATGTCCTTGAAGCAAGGAAACTTGTCCGTTGAAGACTACGATGCGAAGTTCGCGAAGCTAGCGAAGTTTGCCGGGGCTTTTCTGCCGAACCCAGAGGCGTGGTGCGAGCGCTTCCAGCAAGGCCTGAACGAAGATTTGCGTCGGGACGTCATAAACCAGAGATGCCAGACGTACAGGGAATCATATAACGTCGCTCTTGATATGGAGCGGGTCTTCGGTCGAGCGTCGCAGAAGGGCGGATCAGGCATCCGCAACAACTTCAACAAGCGTCCTAACGACGCGGGAGGATCTGGTGCGCCAAATCGCCAGAACACGACCGAGTATCGGGGGCCTCATCCAGGCATATGTTGCCATCGCTGCGGCAAGATGGGACATTTGGCGGTCGATTGCCGAGGGGGATGCTTCAAGTGTGGCCAGCTAGGTCACAAGGCGGTAGATTGTCGAATGGGGAGGGCGAACCAACATCCACCAAGGGACGTCCAGAACCAGAACAGGGCGCCTCCCACCCATGGCGCAAACGCGGTGCCCATGAACCCACAAAATCGCCAAGGGGCTCAAGGCCGAGTCTACGCACTAACGCGGGACGAAGCCTATGCGTCCGACACTGTCGTGACAGGTATACTACTCTATAAAAATATGCCTGCTAGAGTATTGTTCGATTCGGGTGCTACGTATAGTTTCATATCTGTCGACTTTGTAAAAGAAAATAAATTACCTATACAACTTTTAGATATGAATCTTAGCGTTAGTACTCCATCGGGAGTAGATATGCCTGCCACTCATATTTGTAGGGATGGTTACATATGTATCGGAGGGAGGAATCTATCCTTGGAAGTTATCGTCCTCGACGTCAAGGAGTACGATATAATCCTCGGTATGGATTGGTTGGGTGCATGCCACACAACGATCGAGTGCGCAGAGAAGAGAGTTGTGTTCCGCCTTCCGGGCGAAACCGAGTTCTCCTATTCGTGCGGAGCAGCATCAAAGTCGGCAATGGTGATATCAGCGATTTCGGCAAGGCGTATGTTACATTCCGGGTGTAGCGGATACCTAGCATCAGTTCGAGACACGAGAACGAAGATTGCAAGCACGGCCTAGACTTAAGTCGTAGCAGAATTTCCTGATGTGTTCCCAGACGAGTTGCCAGGGATGCCGCTGGACCAAGAGATAGAATTCAGCATCGACACCTTCCCGGACACCCGACCGATATCCAAAGCACCTTATCGAATGGCGCCGGCAGAGCTGAAGGAACTGAAGGTACAACTACAAGAGTTACTAGATCGTGGATACATTCGCCCTAGTGTCTCCCCGTGGGGTGCCCCAGTGTTGTTTGTGAGGAAGAAGGAGGGATCGATGCGGCTGTGCATCGATTATCGAGAACTCAACAAAGCCACGGTACGAAACAAGTACCCGTTACCGAGAATAGATGATCTGTTTGACCAGCTACAAGGGCGACGGTGTTTTCCAAGATTGATCTTCGCTCAGGCTACCATCAATTGAAGATCAAGTCCGAAGACGTACCGAAGTCCGCCTTTCGAACCCGATATGGTCACTACGAATTTCTAGTCATGTCTTTCGGCTTGACCAACGCTCCTGCCGCTTTCATGGATCTAATGAACCGGGTGTTCCGACCGTTCATAGACAAATTTGTCGTTGTATTCATCGACGACATTCTCATATATTCGAAGAGCAAGGACGTGGAACACTTGAAGACGGTGCTACAGACTCTGCGTGAACATCAACTCTATGCCAAGCTAAGCAAGTGCGAGTTCTGGATGAACAGCGTGACGTTCCTTGGGCACGTTGTCTCTGCTGAAGACGTCACGGTGGACCCAAAGAAGATTGAAGCAATAGTCGAATGGAAGCGGCCTACCTCAGCAGGCGACATCCGAAGTTTCCTCGGCTTGGCGGGCTACTACCGTAGATTCGTGAAAGATTTTGCCAAAATTGCGTCGCCTCTGACTCGCCTCACCCAGAAGGGAGTCGCATTCGCGTGGAACGACGCCTACGAATCGAGCTTCCAAGAGTTGAAGAAACGGCTCGTTTCAGCGCCGATCGTTGCACTTCCGGACGGGCCAGAAGGGTTTCAAATATTTAGCGATGCATCGCGGACGGGTTTGGGATGCGTGCTTATGCAAAGGGATAAGGTGATTTCGTTTGCTTCGAGACAATTGAAGCAACACGAGAAAAATTATCCTACGCATGATCTTGAGTTAGCGGCTATTGTGTTCGCGTTGAAGCTATGGCGGCACTATCTTTACGGTGTAGCTTGCCACATCTATACGGACCACAAGAGCCTCAAATATATCTTCACTCAATGGGACCTGAACTTACGGCAGCGGCGTTGGCTCGAACTCATCAAAGACTACGATCTGACTATCGAGTACATGCCAGGTAAGGGGAACGTTGTGGCAGATGCGCTGAGTAGAATGTTTGCAGGGTGCTTGTCTATCAACCGTAACATACAGCGAGACTTGGCGGAGATGGGTATCGAACTCCGAATCTGTTACCGTGGAGCACGATTGGCCCAATTGCACCTTGAGTCGAGCTTGCACAACAAAATAAAGACCGCACAGGAGGACGACCCATTCCTGAAGAAGATGTGCGAGCTGATTTCGACGGGAAAGGCGATCGACTTTGTGGTGGACGAGGGCGGAATGATGCGGATGAAGGGGAGGATATGTGTGCCGGACCATGCTGAACTTAGAAAGGAGATTCTGACGGAGGCCCATTATGCGAAGTACTCGTTGCACCCCGGGAGTACCAAAGTGTATAAGGACCTGCGCACGACCTTTTTGTCACGCCCCAGAACCAGAATACTGGAGAGCGGGGGCAGACACAGCCAGCTACGTATATTGAAATAGAATACATCTCAACTATACGGTCACGGCTGTCTAGATATGAGGGTCTACTACAAGCCAGCAGTCTCTTAAGGTCAAGCCTATTGTCTCAATCTCAAGCAATTAACAGAGTTACAAGATATTAGAGCATCAAATATATATATATAAGGCGTCCCAAATATTACATATTGGATGATCATGAAGCTAGTCGTACAAAATGATAGGACTAGCAAGAGTTCAGTCATACATGATCAACCCTAGGATTTGTTAATCATGTTTACAGCCCGTAGGCAGACAGTAAGTAAATGCATCGAGCTAACAGGTGCTCGTCGGCTAAACGCCTCAAAAGAATAAATTTACATATAAGTGGGTGAAACAAAAAGGAAAACCCACTCTTGGCCCGGGTTCCGTCTAGTTGTCACCATTGGGCTGGAAGCTGGGTAGATCCTCGGGAGCTGCTCCGAAATCTGGCCACACAAAACCAGCTGGGTCAAACCCCAGAAAGAGCAAGTGCCACAAAGAAGGCCACAAATAAGAACAAAAGCCAGCATATCAGAACATAAGGAATAAAGGAAAGTACAAGTAATAAAAGTACACAGGGCGATAAACGACTAGGGACGTGGAACCATTCCGGGAGCCAGGTTACAATCCTTAAACCAAACAAGGACCGGGATTGTACCCCTTCGCCTGAATAGCTCACTGTCTCTACCCATTTATCGTTAGAGATAAGATAAACAAACATGCTCAGGAGATAGCAGGTACTGGAGCTAGACAAGACTTAGACAAGGCTGGACACCATCCATTCACAATCGGCCAAGCAAGTACTACGGCTTACTACTTTAACTAACTAGGGTTATCACAAGCCTTAATTACTAACAAGATGCGAGTGAGAAACTCCCAGTCCCAAGCCCTGCAGACCATCCAGTTATCCTTCCGCGGGTTGAGAGTTATAGGTGGGTACATCGCCCAGGAAACGATATACCCTTAGGTGACTTAGAGGGTGCAACACATGACAGTGTGCTGGAAATGTGCTCTACTCGTCGGCAAGCTACAAGTCCATTAAAGCGCCCAGATAACGAGATTGCCTGTGACTGGGAATTCTCCATGTTCTAGTTTGATCTAATAATTAGCCTAATCCAATTTAGCGCGAGTCCCTGGCCGTGGTACCCAGGAAGTCACGTCCTAGACATGATGCAAGACAAGGCAAGTGGATTGTGCAAACAAGCAAGCAGGAACACCCACGGTGTCAAGGCAAGTCAAGTCAAGTTATCAAGTCAAGTCAAGTCAAGAGTGTGCCGCCACGGGCCACTATCAAGTCAGGTTGGTCGTGTCAGGAGTGCACCACTACGGGTCACTGTCATGCTATACTAGTTCCTTGTCATACCATGCTGTGTACAATAGTTATTCCAAATATATTAAGCAAAATCAAGTTCATGCCAAAAGGCGTAAGGATATAAAATGGGCGTAAAATACCTAATAAAATACTAATATAAAAATAGGACTATAGAAGAGCCAAGATCAAGAAATAACAAATTCATCATAGACAAGTAGGTTGCGCAGGGTATGCACTGTGCAGGGTGCCAAGTGCGCAGGGACAGATGGCGCACAGATGGATTGCGCAGAAGGTAGACTGCGCAGGAGTGAACTGCGCAGGAGTTGGTTGTGCAGAGATGGATTGCGCAGGAAATGGGTTGCGCAGACATGAACTGCACAAGGGATGGCTTGCGCAAGGCTGGCTTGCGCATGGCTGGCTTGCGCCAGCGCAGTCCAGCGCAGCACAAAGCACTGGCCAAGTGATTGCGCAATCGGCCATGCGCTAAAGAGCACAGGCCGGGGGTGCGCAATCGGCCATGCGCTAAAAAGCGCAAGGCAGGGGGCTGTTCGTCCTGGCCGAGAGCAAGTCCAAGAACACCAAGAACTTCAATCCTTCATAACTTAGCCAAATTAAAACCAAATCTAGATTTTCAAAGTTCTAACTTGAGTAAAATTGAATTCTCTTCCACATGGAAGCATCAAAACAAGCAAAAATCAAAGTTTAATAGATCAAAACCAAGGATTTCCGAAAATGGTTAAAACCTAGATCTAGAAGAATGAAAGCTCCAAATCACAAAATTCCAAGTTCTAATGTTGATCTACATGTCCTAATCCATCAAATGGACAAATAAAATTGGGTGCTTATTTGTTGGCAAGGTGCACTTGCCTATTGGTTGGTGGAGGAAGGAGGAAGAAGGAAGAAGAAGAAGTTTGTAAGAAATAAATGAGAGAATAAAGAGGAGAGAGAAAAGTAGGTGGTGTTATAAAGTGGGGGAGTTGTGGTGTGTTGAGGGAGGAGTGTAGGTTAAGGTGTTCCATTCATGATGAACCAAACCAAACCAACTTCCACAAAATAAAACCAAGCCATGGTCCAAAACCATTTTACGAGAAACCAAAATCCGCAAGTCGAGAAAATAAAATACGTGCCAAAATCAATTACGAGCATAAATACGAAATACAGGAAATGGGGGTGACACTTTTGGTGGCACGGCATGAAGAAAGACGTGGCGACGTTTGTGTCACAGTGTATGGCCTGTCAAAGGGTGAAGGCCGAGCATCAAAGACCAGGCGGGGAGCTAAAGGACCTCGATATTCCAGTATGGAAGTGGATTGACATCTCTATAGATTTCATCATGGGCCTTCCGAAGACGTCGCGGGGGAATGATGCAATTTGGGTCATTGTCGATCGTTTGACCAAATCCGTTCATTTCATCGCTATTAAAGCATCATGGAGCGTCGATCGGTTAGCTCAGATTTATCTTGACGAGATTGTCAGACTGCACGGGGTACCGGCCACGATCATTTCGGACAGAGACGGGCGATTCTTATCACGTTTCTGGACGAGTCTACAAGCGGCACTGGGCACTAAGTTGAACCTTAGCTCCGCGTACCACCCGCAAACCGATGGCCAGACAGAAAGAGTGAATCAGATCCTGGAGGATATGCTACGTCTGTGCGCGATAGATTTGAAGACTAGCTGGGACACGCACTTGCCGCTCGCGAAGTTCGCATACAACAACAGCTACCAATCGAGCATCCAAATGGCTCCCTATGAGGCGCTTTACGGAAGGAGGTGCCGATCTCCGATTTGCTGGGACGAAGTCGGAAAGCGACAGGTGCTCGGGCCAGAACTAGTCGAACAAGCCGTCGAGAAGGTCCGCATGATTCGAGATAGGCTTCGCATTGCTCAGAGTCGACAAAAGAGTTATGCAGATACTCGTCGACGACCGTTAGAGTTCTTGGTTGGGGACCATGTGTTTCTGAAGGTGACGCCGATGCGGGGCGCCATGCGATTCGGGGTAAAAGGCAAGCTGAGTCCGAGATTCGTAGGGCCCTTCGAGATCCTCGAAAGAGTGGCGACCGTTGCTTACCGGATCGCGCTACCTCCTGCCCTGGCCGAAGTGCACGACGTCTTCCATGTCTTCCAACTTTGGAAGTACGTACATGACCCAAGTCATGTGGTTAGTTTCGATCAGTTGGAGCTACGCGCCGATCTATCATACTCGGAGGAGCCTGTGCAAATTTTGGACCGTAAAGAAAAGATCCTGCGGAGCCGATCGATGTCCTTGGTTCGCGTACTCTGGCGCAACCATTCCGTCGAGGAGTCGACGTGGGAGCTAGAGGCGGAGATGAAGGAGAAGTACCCTTCACTTTTCGCCGACGAAGGTCAGACCCTTGTTCTTAAGTTTCGGGACGAAACTTTTTTTTAGTGGTATATTATGTAGTGCCCCGCTCCCGTTGGGGCAAAGCACTATGTAATAGGCTCGTGCCAAGTCAGACGTGGTCGGGAACATAGATGGCTAGTCTGACTCGGCGACGAGTTTGATATACAAAAACCATGGCATCAATAAAATCAATTTGGACGAGTGATATGAGTACCGTTCCAACTAATGGATCGACTACTGTTGGAATAAGTCCTAGATGCGGTAGGCGGCGTCTTGGCGAAGGAACTCTAAAGAGAGCGACGCAACCCGTCTGCCGTTGGTTTTATTGGTTTTCTTGGCTTTCTGAACGAATTGTTGCGTGGATTTGATAGTGTACTTTCGCGTCGATTTCTGAATGCGTCCTTGAGAATTTCGAAAGAAGGATTGAAGGAAGGGTTCTAATTCGATGCTCGTGCCATTGCAGGAGTTCGTGTAACTGATGCTTGACCGTCGCGAAGCGTTCTCCTACTCTCGGCACAATCTCCTTAGGTGGGTGGTTCTTCGGCCCCTTCTTTTCTACTCCTTCCTGCCAACTAAATTCTTAAAGTTCAACGTTCAAATCGATGATGCTAACGGGATGTATGCTTGCCACTAAGATCAAGAGCTCGGGATAATATATCAATCTAGAAAAGTTAAGTTTGAATCGATAAGTTCACACTAAGTATAGAAAAGATAAAGTTCAAAGAAAGAGATAGAATATATTTCATGCCATGCAAAACACAACTATGAAAACCTTGGTGGCGGTACATCATGCCTCGGAGAATTTGGTGCCTACGGGATACTAAATCAGAACGTACGGTTTCGGGGGAAAGGACCCTTGCGCCAGTAGGAATGATTATGTGATTTGATAATGGTTACGCTATGCAATTTACTTCATACATATTAAGCTGTTCATACATTCGCATGGTCAAGGACGACTTGTGCACAAGGTGAGCTTTCCTCGAGACGGTACCCGGGGCCCTGGGACCGAATCGGCCTAGGAGGAAATTATGGAAATCGTGCTTCGGCGCGAAGCATTGCGAGACCTCCAGTTAGGCTTGCTACCTGGACTGGAGGGCGCGTCGCAAGGCTACGTAATCGTCCTTCATGGTGTCGATATCACCAATGACCGCATATAGGATAGACTGCATGCTCACCTATTGTCTTGTGCAGGTGGTAAGTATTATGTGTATCTTGTGCAGGAAAGGAGCACGGTCGTGGTAAGAATGGTTCAAATTGGTTATGTTGTTATCGTTTAAAATGTGCCTTCGATATGAACTGCAACTCATATAGTTCTAAATAGAAAAATCACTTCGTATGCCTGAATCCTTAATAAGCAGTGTCGGTTTAGACGAGTGGGTTCGTCCCATCCACTAGCAAGTGTGTAAACTCCCAACTCTCCAGGTAACGAGCGTGCTGCGGGAGCTCGAGACTAAGTTGGAGCTGAAGAACGGGAGGCGGCACGAAGCTCTCCTATTTTGAAGTATTTTGATGCCCAATTCAGACCGAAGGTTTTTGTTCAAATGTATAACGGTGCATGAATGTATGGAACGCCGAAGATTATTTCAAGGCGAGCTTGTCGATAGTTTTCTTTTGTGTTTCAAAGATGTAGCCGCAACGGCATATGTAATGTAAAAATAACCTTGTACATATTTTGCAAGTTTATGAATAAAAAGCTAAGTTTCTTCCTATGCTATGTTTCCAACTCTCTGCACTGTTTAATTTCAACGCGTCGAGTCAAAAAGAAATTTCCAATTACACATCCTTGCCTTGTGCAAGTCCATTCAGACTTGTACGGCATCACGTCCCGACCCGTGGGGATCGATTTATATCGAATCAAGGCGATGGCGACCGATTCGACGAGTCGGGGCATGACAGTTGCCAGCCGTCTTCCTTTCGTACATCGAATACAGCTTCTCCCATAATGCTTTTGCTGAACTCTCCATGGACACGTGGTAAAATATCGAATCCTCCAACCATTGGCGGATGAATCCAACGGCCTTCCGATTCAGTCGTTTCCAGTCTTCAACAACTTTGTCCGTTGGCTTTGTCCGTTGTCGCCCTCCAACAGACCATGCAAGTCCAATTTCTCCCGTGAGGGTGATCATACGAGTGTTCATCTGCTCTGTAGACATGGTTTCCAGAACCTCCAAAGCTCTGATACCAGATGTTGGGAATCAGATACACCCTCCTGCGCTCCGATACCGTGTCTGAGACATTGCAGTAGCAAAAAATTAGGCCAAACCACCTGAAATAACCAACCTCTGTCTAACGGACACCAAGTGTAGTGCCCCGTCCCTCCCAGTCAATCGGAGGAATCGAAACGCCGACGGCGTTCGGACTTAGCCTTGCAACGGCTGCTCGAAGACATTGCTCGTTCGAGGACACCGCTCGCTCAGGTAGGGTAGTTTCGGTAAACTTGCCACATCTTAGCCTTCACATATTAAATCGTATGTTTTCAACTTGTACAAGTAGGCTTGATAATAAAAGAGACGAATCAACATCGATAAGGGAATAATCCCGACGGGTCGAATTGAGTTAGAATATGGAAAGGTCCAACGGTCGACTTAGAGTTGGTGCACGACGTGCTTTGAAAATGACACTCGATCCTTCGTCCCGTAGCTTAGGAGAAGGAAAGTTGGTATTCGCCGTAAAGCTAAGTGTTAGCCTAAGTCATAGGCATCGCCCGCATGAATGCTTCATAAAGCATGCACGGTTCTATCGTCCAAGGCTTGGCATAGCCTTAGTTTGCCCATGAGTTAAGTTGCATTGAACGGATAGTGACATAAGTCTAGGCACCCAAATGACTTGGTCGTTCGAAGTCGAACGCATGCGCGACACGTTTTCGCAATACGAGGCTTGACGTAAACTTTGCTCGTCGAGTTGTTGTGCGTTTAAGTCAGGCAAGTTATGTTAGGCTATCAGAGTGGTAGCAAGCATGGTCCTACGAGTTCTACGGCTGGGTATAACCACATAGTCTTACGGTCTCAAGGCCCATCATATAGAGTATGACTTGGGCGGTGGTGTTGCATAGAGTTCAGTTTGGCTTAAGGCACGATGCACGGACTTAGTGTTTTAAGGCACGAGCTA
Source organism: Iris pallida (assembly GCA_029216955.1). Classification (NCBI taxonomy): domain Eukaryota; kingdom Viridiplantae; phylum Streptophyta; class Magnoliopsida; order Asparagales; family Iridaceae; genus Iris; species Iris pallida. The sequence goes on from JANAVB010033017.1 coordinate 28,227,682, forward strand.
TGGTTGATTTCAAGTCGAGTTTAGAAGAAGGGCTTTCGATAGGCATTCATGAGTTGAGTATTAAGGATAGAGCAAAAAGGGAGAAGGCTCGCGACCGTGGGTCTTCGAGGGATCTCAATTTTAGAAGCCTTGAGCTTGGTTTTGAAAGAGATGGTAACACTGATAAAGGATGACTGTGTGAGACGTCAGTTTGAGTAGAGTCTTGCATGGTCATTGGACAACTTGTCGACAAGGGCGATTTATTTTCTCGAGCGACAACCCGGGACCACGGTACCGACTCGACCTAGGAGGAAACACGGTATAGCCGAGCTGGGGGTACCCCTCATGTTAGTCAGGGACTTTCACCGGGGCTTGCTACTTGCGCTGAAAGTGCCCCGGATAACAAAGCTATAAGTCCAGGAATAGCTTGTGGTGCTAGTGACCTTATATAGATGTGTCGGCATGGGCGGCAATCCGCGTGTGTGCCTTTGGATTGAGTTGAGTTGAATGTGTATGCAGTTAGAAGACAATGTTTGGGCCTAAGATTTGGCTTCAACATTGGCGACGTGCTTCGGCATGAGTTGTGGTGTCGAGTCTTAAGTTGTCGGCATAAGAGTTGCTTAAGTTGGTTTGAGTCGTTGGAGTTTAAGTCAGGAAACCGCCGTAAGGCAAAGTTGGTTGAGTGACACTATGTTCACAAGTCTTAATCGGGTCAGTTGGTGACCAAAGTAACAAGGGCCACGAGGCGGCGATGTGGTTTAGTCTCATTAAAGGGCGAGGCACGGCCTCAATATGGATTTGTAGCATGGTCACATGGAAATGGAGTCTCACCGTGTAGTTACGTCTCTGGTTATGAGCCGAAAGACAAGCACTGTAGAAGCATGGAATTTCAGGAATAGAAATCCTATGCGCCTAAACATTACATGCGCCAGGAAGCTCAGATGAAGTACTTGGCACAGCAAACAGCAAAAGCATAGACATTAAAGGAAGATTTTTATTTCATATAAAAGTCTATTACATGTCTAAAAAAGGTTGTACAAAGGAGAACTTCTACAAAAAGAAAAGATCCTAAGTCTACAGCCAGGCGCAGCAACCACCATGCGCTCTCAAACAGGCGTATCTCGCCATATGCTCTCAGTCAGGCACATCTCTTCGGCGTCTCAGTCAGGCGCATCTCTCCGGCGTCTCAGTCAGGCGCATCTCTTCAAGAGTCTCAGTTATGTGCATCATGAAGTCTCAGCATATGCGCCACTTCGACCCGATCAAATACTTCGACTAATAAAGCATTTATTATGCAGAACGAGGGTGGGCAATCAACCCCCTAGCTGGAGGAAGAGCTCTCCAAAGCCCAAGGAAGAGGAGAGCACCGCAATCGACCTGCGGCAAAAGGAGGCTTTCAACACAACCAGAATGGACAACACCCACTCTAGCAGGAGGAGGAGCTCTCCCAAAGCCCAAGGAAGATGATCGGAGCACCGCAATTCCGATCTGCAGCTTTTCCAGCATAACGGGGACGGGGCTTGAGCATCCCGATCTTTGGATGCAACAGGCACCTTCCGCCTGCCTCAGAAGCCCTCGACTTCGATTTTTGGATGTAACAGTCACCTTCAAGTGCATCAATGAAGACAATGCGTCGCATCTTCACCCTCGGGAGCATCTCGTCAACAGAATGTGCTAGAGCAAACAAGTTTATTTCGGAAGGACGTGAGAGAACGAGAAGCAAACTCTCTCCTTGCCCCTATTTATAGGCCGTGCAAATCAAACCCATGCGCCAAGTGGCGGGCTCTCCGAATCCTGTCCAATGAATTTGCATTAATGGTGATGAACCTGATGCTTCGAATTCGGCCAAGTCAAAAACAGCAATTTAAAGCACTCGAAGAACGTAACAGTCAGACCAATAAAGACGTGTCATGCAAATGAATGCGCCGGTCAGACCGCACATCATATAAGCGCGTCCATCAGCACCAAGTGCCTCATAAGGATGCGCCCCACGCGTCCCCATACGCCTAGTGGAACGCAGATCGACGCGCCCACTCAACAGCCCATCACCCGTTAAAGAACATTAAATGCTGAAGACTGACACGACAGCGGCCAGTCCCCAAGGACTGAACAGTTGACAGCTTTTTCAGAAGACGAAGCGTCACCGACGTAAGCATATCATTACTTTCCTCCGGCGGTTACAAGCCATGTGGCCGTCCAACCATTTCGCATGCGCCACCGCAGCCATGCGCCCAAATCTCTGCATGCGCCTCAAAAACCATGGGCCTCAGACTTTTTCTCTGATCCCTAAAGACAGAAGTCAAAGTCACTACTGAAGCCTCGTATACGCCTCAAAAGCCGTACGCCCAGACTGGTTCGTGACTCCTAAAGGTTACAAGCCCAAGTCTCCTCATGCGCCCAATCCCAGGCGCATCCTATCAGATCACTCTCCACCAAATTTGAGATCTTTGAGCCATGGACCTACGACACGTGTCCTTTGACTCGATTCAGCCTATAAAAGGGTACTAATCACCCAAGATCTCAGCAACTGAAAGATCCTCTCCATTGCTACGTGTCAGCTCGGTCGCTGCCTACAAAGGCAACAGGAAGAATTCAACTTCTCAATCAGAGTGCATCGCCCATGCGCCTCCATCAGCAATCACCATGTGGCATCCCCACAAATAGGCACATTCTACATGTGCGTGCATAAGCAGCCAGCCTGCAAACTATAAATAGAGGGATCATTTCCTTCTTCCACAGTGACGAACCTGCGAACACACAGTGCGAGAGGCATATACAGAAACTCAACGCCTCCTTCCTCTCCGTAAGCTCCAGCACCCAGAGCAACTCAGACCTTCAGAGAACCGATAACCGTCGTCAGATCGTCAACGGAGTCAACGTATTACCACTCGCTCCATCGGCACAAGGGACCTAGATAAATAAAACTGTACTCCTAGGACTACATCTAAGTCCTACATTGTAACACTGTTCTATTTGTAATTGAAATTGCAATCAAAAGATTTTAATGGCAAATAAGCTGGCGACTCTGTTGGGGATCTCTTTCTCCTCCACCGAGAAAGCTGTGTCGTAATCCGACGACGTGAAGGTGGGCACCTCCCATAAGACGCTGGTCGTACGCCTCAATCAACGGGCGTATGAGGAGTTCATCTCTGAAGGCAGCGCAAGTCCTTCGAAGCGGCTGCCAAAGCCGAAGAAGACTCTCTAAGTCTGGGTGCGCAAGGTCAACGCCTCTGGTACCACCACCGAAGGGGATGCGCCGATACAGCCTATCTTTCATGCAGACGTCCTCAGCAGCCAAGATGCGCCCACCGGTGCAGCGCATCTCTCGGAGAAACGTGTGGCTGATCACATTCCCCAGCCATCTTCCTCTCAGACGTGGAAGATGCTTCGGCGGAGCAGGGGCGCAGCTAATGCCCTGTGCATCACCTCTGATGTGCCACAGAAGGCCTCTATCTTTGACAGACTCACTCGCTGTCGTAGCGAAGAGAATTTGGACTCTGAGTACTATACACCCCAGCGGGCTGGTACAAAGAAGTCCAAGGCAGCACGGGCCTTACGCCTCAAACGTGCTATGCCGGCAGCAAACCAGAAGCATGCGCTCACAATCATGCGCACTACAGATGGTAAGCTGTATAAGGTCGACTCGGGTGCTTCTATGCCAAAAATGAGCCGACCTTCAAAGTCCTTGTCTCACTTGGGCGCATCTGTTGCGTTCGCAACCAAGTCGAGCAAGCCAAACCCTGTGGTCTTGAACTTCCGTACCTCCATTGGTTGTGCGTCTGAGGTTCGTTCAAGTCACTGTAAATGTTGTTCCCCCATTGCTGATCTGAGCGCATGTTTTGCGTTGGATCAGGGGGCGCAGTATTCACATGACCACCCCGGTGCTTGGCCTTGCCATGCGCCTGATGGCGGTGCGAAGGTGGCACTCTCCCCCAATGATTTACGTAATGTGATCAGTCACAAGCGCCGATCAGGAGAGTCGACTGACAAGCACAATACGCCCCTCACAGGGTACATCTGTGCTATAGTCACCATCAACTATTGTTGCAAAACAGTAGTCCCACCACCAAGGCAGTCGGTGTTCCAGCGGCTGCAATCATCAACACCCCTCCGACGTCGCCTCGGGAAGAAGGTGTCAATTGAAGAGGAACCAGAACTAATGGTTGCTTCATGTAACGTAATCTCTAACTCCTCGTCAATCCGAAAGGCGACTGGTAATTCCTCGTCCTCATCCAAGAGCCAGCCGAGGAAAACCAAGACGATTGTCCCGTCCTCTGGAGTGTTTGAAGGCACTCGGGAGAGAAAGAAGATCTTGGAGGAAGCTGGAGGTAGTCAAGCCCTTGTCGATCCTCCTTCTGAAGGCAAAGACGTCCTCCAAAATATAGCTGGAGGTACCCAAGTCCTTGCTGATCGTCCTCCTGAAGACGAAGACGTCCTCCAGAGCACAGATGAGGCTAGCCAAGTCCTTCCAGAAGATAAAGATATCCCCTAGGACTTAGCTGGGGGTATCCAAGACGAAGCTCCAGGAGAGGCAACTCCCCTACAGGAGAGTGAGGCCGAAAGTGAAGCCTCAACCGATCCATCCACTTCCAGCCGTGTCATGACAGTATACATGACTGGGGGTGATGTCGAGCCAGATGCGCCACGAGCAGACCTCGTCCAGCGCATGGATACCTTGGAGGGAGGACTCAAAACCCTCTCTGCCTCCATGTAAACATTGACTCAAGTAGTGTTTGAGATACGGTCAGCTTTGGCCAGGGCACCGTCTACTGGTCCGGACCCAGGGGCCAATGGAGAATCAAGTGTACCCCTCCAACGGGTATCCTTGGATACAGATCTCCACGAAGCACCTCGGACGTCGAAGCCATCAAATGCTCAACTCCAGGCTGTACCACCTTCCCCGACTCCCAGCTCCACGGAAGACGTGGTTGAGATGATCAAGGACTTGCGTGAGCACTTTGAGTCCAAGAACAGACAAGAGGAGCGCCAGAAGATGGAGATCCCACAACCATACCCCCGCGAATGGAACAAAGTGGTTTATCCTCCTAAATATAAACCACAAACATTTTCGCCATACGACGGAAAGGACTCTCCGCGCCGCTATCTGACGTACTTCCAGTCTCAAATGGGACATCTCCTGAAGGAAGACGCGCTACTCACCAGCATATTTGTCGGAGCATTAAAAGTAGTAGCTTACGACAGATACTGCAGTCTCCCCGACAACTCCATATCTTTCTTCGACGACTTGACGCGTCTCTTCCTCGATTGTTTCTACGACGGAGGAAAGGACATTACAATGGCGTCCCTCATAGAGGTGCGTCAGAAGGAGATGGAGACGGTTCGAGCATTCATCGAACGTTTCCGACAAGCCTATTTCAGACTACCCCCGGGTATGCCAGAATATGCACTCCTCTCCTCCTGTAGCATGAATATGCTGCCTGCAATCAAACTTTGGCTCAACTCTACTCCTCCTTCCGACTGGAGTTCCTTGATCATCGAGGCCGAAGCAGCTGAAAAGAAGGCGTCCAATGCTCGTCTTCTGGGAGTCAGTTTCAATGCCTCGAAAGGTGTATCAACACCCACTCAGAAGCCTCTACTTGCACCAAGGCCAAAGGAGGTTTATTCTTTCAACGATGAAGACACCCTGCAACTCTTCGAGATATTGAAGCAGGGTGACAAGATCAAGTTGCCGGACCAGAAGCGTCCCGATGAGGTTGGGAAAGTGGACCATCCGAGGTACTGTCACTACCATCGGTTTGTCGGACATCCAACTAAGGAGTGCTGGGTCCTCAAGAAGTACATCCAGCGCATGATCAATACGGATGTTATCTCCGTCGACTACGAGGAGAAAACGATCTCGGCCAACCTGGTGTCACTCCAATTTGGCACCTTGCCGCCAACCACAATGCAAGATGGCGTCGTCCCCATCCCAAAGGCGACAATAGAGGTGGTTAACCTACCACCTACTCGTGACAACGTAAGTGGACTCATCCCACTCACCACATCTCATCCAAGCTGCCGGAGAAGGCCCATATAGCCCTCTCAGACCCCAAGGTCAAAGCTGCGGTGGACTCTCCCGAACCAACCCCAGTACTCACAGATGAAGAGCTAGGGGAATACATATCTGCTGATGTAGATGCACCCTCTCTGGATAATGTAATTCCGTGGGATAAAATCTCGTGTTTCATCAATAATAGAGTATCTTTTAATTATTCTAGTCTTCCACATTGGAATGCCATGTATACATTAGATAACGCTCTACGGTCGTTGCAAACACAAATAACGACCGTCAATCATATAAATCGAGTAGTCCCGTCCCAAGGGGTCTGTTTTGTAGTCCCACCGCGGAATCGAGACGAAGAATCCATCGTCTTCGTCAAAGTCGAGCGTCATCAAGACCTCCCGCCACTCGAGCAAGAACCAGATACCGGCAGAATATAAGTCTACCGGTACACGGACAAGGCAAAGTACCTCATCCAAAAGATGGGTTACGATCTAAAAAGCAACAAAGGCCTGAACTATGGCAATGGTCGACGTCTTCCTCTCCGGCTTCCAACACCTAAAGGAAAGCCGCAGGACTACTATCATCGAACTCGACGGGGGGTAGGCTATTCTCATTCGTCCGAAGAAGTAGAACATTCTTATTCGTCCGAAGCATCAACTTGGGATTCTGATACCAGTATCGATACAGTCTTCAAGAAGGTGCTTTCAGCCAAGACGGCATCTGCACAATCTCAAGAAGATGAAGGCGAAGACCAAACGCCAGAATTCTTCGAGGAAGAACCTTGGGCTCAACGCCTAGGAGCACAGTGGGAGTCTCGTTTTGAATTACGCGAACCCCCTACCGAAGACGAAGTCGAGCAGATCGACCTTGGGGATGGATCTTCTTCCAAACCCATCTTTATCAACAAAAGCCTAAAAGGAGAAGACCGAGAATCTTTGGTCCAATTGGCTAAAGAATATATCGACGTCTTCGCCTGGAGCTACGAAGATGTGCCGGGACTTGATCCTCAGATCGCGATGCACAGGCTTAACATCTTACCTGATGGCAATCCTATAAAGTAACAACAGCGACATTTTCGTCCTGACATCATGAACGCTATCGATCAAGCGGTGGACAAACTCCTGACCAGCGAGTTTATCCGTGAAGAGCAACACCCGGATTGGGTGGCCAATGTCGCCCCTGTCACCAAAAAGAATGTGAAGATACGAGTTTGTATCGACTTCAGGGATCTCAACACTGCTTGCTCGAAGGACGAATTACCGCTTCCAATCCCTGACGTGATGATCGACAATACATGTGGTTTCGAACGCACGTCTTTCATGGACGGGTATTCGGGCTACAATCAGATCAAGATGTTCCCCGATGATGCAAAATACATGTCATTCAGGACTCCGAAGGGGGTTTTCTGCTACACAGTGATGCCCTTCGGCTTGAAGAATGCTGGTGCTACATACTAACGAGCTATGAGTACCATCTTCTGTCAACATCTTCGCAAAATAGTCGAATGCTATGTTGATAATATCGCTGTCAAGAGCCGTCTCAAGGGTGATCACCTACATGACCTAAAAATAGTATTCGATCTCATGCGAGCGCATCAACTCAAGATGAACCCCGCTATATCCTTCCTTGGGGTTTCTAGCGGAAAGTTTTTGGGCTTCATCATCACGACGAAAGGCATTCATGTCGATTCCGAGAAGACCAAGGCCATCCTTGACATGGACCCTCCAAAGAACCTCCGAGAACTTCGAGGTCTGCAGGGGCGTCTGGCATACATCCGAAGGTTTATATCAAACCTTTTCGGAAAATGCCAACCCTTCACCCAGCTCATGAAGAAGGGAGTCTTCTACGTCTCGACAGAAGAATGCCAGAAAGCTTTCGACGATATCAAAGTTTACCTGACGAGCCCCCCAGTCCTGGTGGCACCTGTCACAAGCAAACCGTTTCTCCTATACGTCCGTGCCATGGATCATTCCCTCGGCGCTTTGTTGGCTCAGAACAGCGATGCGGGCTACGAGCAAGCTATCTACTACATCAATAGGACACTGATCGGGGCCGAACACCGATACAATCCCGTTGAAAAAGAGTGTTTGGCTTTGGTGTTTACCATCCAGAAGACTCGCCATTATGTCTCGGGCCAGACAATTCACGTTATCTCCCGAGTCAATCCGTTCAGAGTTCTCATGACGAAGCCAGGATCATTGAACTCCTGGCTAGCTGCATGGGTGATCCTGTTGACACAGTACAACATGATTTTCGTTCCACAAAAAGCCGTCAAGGGCCAGGCTCTAGCCGACTTTTTAGCCGCATACCCCATCCTAGAGTCCTCCAGACTCTATGAAGACATCCCGGATGGGGTCCAAGAATCAAATGTCACCGAAGAAAGCTCCGTCTGGCGGATGTTTTTCGATGGCGCTTCAAGAACAGTCTCCAAAGGCCAAGCCATCGCCGGAGTGTGGGTAGTCTTAGTCACCCCCGATCAGCTGGTCATTCACCGTGCTTACTCCCTTTCGAAGCCGTGCTCTAACAATATTGCCGAGTACAACGCTCTCATCATGGGACTCCAGTTGGCGCAACAGCTGGGGGTGGATCATCTGAAGCCTACGGCGACTCAAAACTCGTCGTTAACCAGATCCGAGGGCAATACGAAGTTTGCCATAAAGATCTGGTTCCTTACCATGAAGTTGTATTGAACATTATTGTAACCTTCACCAAGTTCTTCATAGAACACGTACCCCGGTTACAAAACCTGGAGGCTGACACTCTGGCTGGCCTCGCAGCCTCATTGGCAGTACCCCTCGGAACTCAATACTATGTCACGATAGTTGGTCGAGACTTGGTCTGTCCTAAAAATAACATATGCTCACAAATGGCCCATGCCATGTCAACAAGTGCTGGTGTTAACGTCCGAGACTGAAGGTTCCCATTCATCGACTTCGCTGTCTACGAAATTCTCCCAGAAGACCCGAAAGAAGTCGTCTCAGTCAGGAGGCGTTTCCTTCGATTCTATTACGATACAGCTACTAAAATGCTGTACCGACGCTCCTACGATGGACTTCTCTTTCGATGCCTGTCCAACGAAGAGGTAGCCGAAGCTCTTCGCGAAGCTCATGATGGAACTTGCGGGGCTCATCAACCTGGGCCTAAGTTGCAGGATCGGCTACGACGCATGGGTTACTACTGGCCAACCATGGCAGCTGACGCTGTCAACTATGCTAAGACGTGCCATGCCTGTCAGCTTCATGCCGACTTCATCCATACACCGTCGGAACCACTACATCCTAGGGTCGCCTCTTGGCCCTTCGAAGCTTGGGGCATGGACATTGTAGGACCGATCACCCCTCCTTTATCAAGGGGACACTACTTCATCCTAGCCATCACCGACTACTTCTCCAAATGGACAGAAGCAGTTCCACTGGCAGAAGTGAAGAGCTCTAGGGTGGTCAGCTTCATCAAGCACTATGTCATCAACCGTTTCGGGATACCTCGAAGGATTATCCATGATAACGGTCCATAATTCATCAGCCATGTTTTCAGCAAATTCTGTGACAAGAATCGTATTCAGAACGTGGCATCGACCGCCTACAATCCGGCAGCAAATGGATTGGCCGAGGCATTTAACAAAACTATCGTCAGGCTACTCAAAAAGGTCGTGTCATCCAACAAGCGCGACTGGGACGAAAAGCTCGACGAATGCCTTTGGGCCTACCGCACAAAGGTACGGACATCGACGGGCAACACACCATTCTTCTTAGTCTACGGGAGCGAAACGGTACTGCCTCTCGAGATCCAGATACCCTCACTCCGTGTAGCGATCACAAATCAACTCACACAGAAAGACAATCAACGTCGTCGTCTGCGAGAACTGGAGGCACTTGACGAAAAATGTCTCCTAGCTCAACAGCGCATCGAACTCTATCAAGCCCGTATATTACAGGCTTTCAACAAGAAGGTCAAGCAGAGGACTTTCCAAGTAGGCAACCTGGTTCTGGCAGTCAGGAGGCTGATGGTGTTGACACACAAAATACCAGGAAAGTTCGAGCCCAAATGGGAGGGACCCTTCATCATAGAGACGGTATACTCAAACGGTGCTTACCGCCTCGCCCGATCAAACGGGGACTTGTTCATGATGTCCATCAATGGCAAGTTCCTAAAGAAGTACTACTCTTGACACCTTTCAGATGTGTACTTCCACCTCTACCTAACAAGGGAATCAGTGGACCTGATCATCAGAGCTCACATACACCCCCTTTTTTCACAAAAATCCTATGCTTTCGGAACCCAGTTGTTCCATTGCATTCTATCTCCAGTAGAAGAACAACCACGTCCACATTACCTCTGAGTTGCTCTTCTATGCCCTACAAAATATAATCTGACACCATGTAGGATTATGCTGCTTATCACGTTTACCACGTCCATATTACCTCTGAGTAAACATCCCGTACAGACAACCCCTGCGTTGCTGTACATTGATCGCAGAACTTCCATGTCCACTGAGTAGTTTCGCGTATCCCCCCAGAGTCATTCCTACCACGTCTATAACACCTCTGAGTAGGAAGATTCCATCATTTGAATCCCATATTTGCCACATCCACATTACCTCTGAGCAAACATGTCGGTTCTCCCAAACTTATTATCTGTACCTAAAAACTAAGCTGCGCAAAAGATAATAGGTCCACACAAAACATCAAGTTCAAGAAAGCAAGAATGAACACACCACAAAACTCTTCATTCTTTATTTAAAAGTAAAGAATTACATCCCCAGCAGGAGTTGCAAATTACACAAAATAACAAAAAAAGGAGAGACTACAATCCCTAAGCATCACCAGGGTTGGCTGAAAGCTCCTCGATCCGACGCTTCAAGTCTGCCGCCCGAGTCTCTGCGGTCTCCAGGACTCGACGTTCGGCTTCTTGACGCATCATTTCTATAGCCTCAGGAGAAGTGTCATCCTCATACTTCTCATCCAACTGTTGCCACTGCTGGGCCAGGGAAAGAGCCCGACAGGTGAAAGCTGCTTTCTCCTCCTTAGATGCTACATGTTCAGCCTGGACTCGCTCAGCATCTAATAAGAGTTAGGTCCGCTGGTCTTCAAGGAGGCGAATCTTGGCATTAACCTCCGCTATACTAGCGTCCAACGCAGCTCGCAACTCCACCTTCTTCTGCGTGGACTGAGATAGTCTCTCCACCGCAGCCACAATTTCGGCCACCTCGTATTCTCAGACAGCCACGGTATCCTGATAAGATGACTCAGTTTCAGCGATCAACTTTTCCTTTTCCGCGTCTATTACGGCGGAGAGATCATTTTACTGGATACACTAAAACTCGGAAAGCAGCTGGTCTAGCTCGGCCACCGATGCCTCCAGAATCTCGGCCATATGATCATAGCCCTGGTGGGAACGTATCAGACCAATGTGAGGGAGTGTCATAGTTTTTGCCGTCGCAAAACTCCCATTGGCATTCATCACTGCCGATACGCCCCTCTGTAGCATCTTGTATACCGCCTCAATAATAAACTTCACGTACTCTTCCGCATCCGCCAGCACTTGCGGTGTCATAGCAGGATTTGGAGGAGCTACTCTAGACGACGGACCGAAAGAAGACCCGTCGGCTTCAATCTGCGAGGCTGAAACCTCGGCACCAACGGACTCTCCCTCAACAGGGGCTTGAACTTCGCCACTGGCCTGAGGAGACAAAGAAGCGAAAGGAGCCGAGAGGGGCGTCGATATCGTGCCCCAAGTAGAAGGAGCAACAGGGGTTTCCAGCAAATCCTTACCCTTCTCAAGCTCGAGAGGACCACCAACGCCAGGAGCTATCTCCTCCATCTCCAACACACTGTCAGTAGGCCGCACCAAACCTTCCCCCTCTGGCAAAGCAGCGAGATCAACACTGGTTTCCTGACTCGGCTCCCCTGTAGTCAGGCTCGGCGGACGAGTCTCACCTTCCTCATCGGATCCCTCCGCGGGGATAGAATCTGTCGCTGCCTCCTGGTCGGCAGCCACCTCAGCCTCCGCTGCTGAGTCTGGGGTAGGGCTCGGCAACGATACAGCCGACGTCCCCTCATCGTGACAAGGAGGGGAATCAGCCCTCTCTTTTGTTTCAATCATGTCTGTGGCTCCTGCAACAGGCTCACTCATCTCTGGAGCAATGTCATCTAAAGACGACGAACTCCACTCTACTTCCTCATCCGGAAGCCCCTTATCTGCTGGGTCCTCAATACCAAAGGTCCCCACGACAGCTTGTACCCTTCCGGGAACTGCTTCAACCTCAGCTTCCCTTCCAACATAATCTGGAGATAGTAAAATCTCCGCAGGAACGACATTGTCAGGATTCTTCTCCACGGGAGATATTATAATCGGAGGAATGCGCTCATCAGAAGAGCTCGCCACTTCCTTCGGTTTATTGACGCCCGGTTTCGAAACCCGGGTCTTCTTCTTCAACGGTTCCTACAAAAGAAAAGCATATGTCACAAAAATGACAAAAGGAGCCAGATTATGGAGAACGTCTTTACCTCAGCAGGAACTGATTCCATTGGCGTTACAGCAGCCCGATATCCCGCCAACTCTGGTGGATGATATGACCGGGCCGCCGCCAACATATTCTTCGTAGACTCTAACTGAGTTCCAACGATAAAACTAGTCTCCCTATCATAATCAGGAGGCACAGTATTCATGGCGCAATACAGCTTAACGGCCAAATACAGGATCTGTGGCCGAGGGTTATGAACTGGTGTATTAAAATGAACCCTAGTGTACCCGACATTGTAATATTGCCAACCCCGGGCTCCATCCAGCAAACTTCCAGCAAACCCCAGACTGTTAATGGGGTTCTGTAACATTAGCTGGGTGTAACCAAATTGGCGAGCAAACCGGCTCGGCAAATATGGCTCCAGATAACACTTATTCTGGTTTCGGTAGACCAAGTGGAAAGGCCGAATACTCTGCAACCAACGAAACCCCTATTTCGGCAGAGTGATCGCATCCTCACCAGAGTCTTCTAAATCTTGGTCAGCCTCGAAATCTTTAAAAATAGGACTGACCTTGACGATCTCCCACCCCTGAAGATAAGACAAGACTCTCCTACAGACGGGGACGCCGGTGTGCAGCCACTTCCTCTTATAGAAGCGGCGGATAAAGGCGTCACCTTTAACGTGATCGTCTTCAGGACCCGGACTCATCACGTTCAGGTGATGCAGAATCAACCGTCCCATCAGATAATGGAATGGTAGCTCAGCGCGGGGAAAGTTGTCCTTCCTGCCCCTCTTATGGACCACGTCGTCCGCGAAATCCCTCAAACCCTGCAGCAGGTTACACACCATCGCGGGGAGGAGAGCCAAAGGGCGACTAAAAACCAGTTTTACTGTTGGCAAAATGAGGTTCCGGGTCACCCTTTCCACAGCCTGACCCACCTGAGAACACACAGTCCCGGAGCCATATCATCAAGTATGCAGTCAACACTGGCTTGGATGACATCCGGTGTACGCAATACCAGAAACAGCTGTATACATCCTCGCCACTCTCATTTGAACGAGGAGCCTTCTCGCCTAGTCGGCTCATTTCAGAGGTTACTTTCGCGGGCTTCAATCCCTGTGGAGTCGTAAATCGAACCTTCGTAGAGTCCACCAGGTCCTGCTTGAAGACATAATCCCTCCAAGTAGTCACATGAGGCTGTGACTTGCCTTTGTCCTTCTGTTGCAGGAGATAATGATGGCTCGCCACCTCTTTGAAAACAACCATCATCTCCGGGTCCTTCTTTTCCAGAACCAGGATCTCTTCATTTGTCGAGAAATATTCCTCGTACGATTCCGAGCCCCAGGAAAGCTTGGATACCACGTATATGTCATGGAGAGCCAATCCCAACTCCCCTACTGGAGTAAAGAAAGTGTCAGTCTGGAAATTGAATATTTCCAAGAGTGCAAGAAATATATGCTTGTTGAGATCCACGCCGGCCTGTGTGGCACGGATAGCGGCCGTCAGCCCAATCTCTTTAAGCTCAGCCTTGAACTTCGACAACACCCAAAGGGTCAACTCGTCCCACTTTGGCACGTGGTGACAACAACCTTCAACCCCAAAGCCAACTTTCTGATACATAAACTTCGATGTTAACATCCGATTTCCAAAGGTCGAAGCACCAAAGGCAAAGGTGTCATTAGGGACCTCACTATAAAGGCTCCCAGGGCGCAAAGTTCGGCAACTGAACGAGGGCCCGGCTCGCGAGGCGGCTAAGGTATCCCTTTGATTCGAAGTAACATCAATCGAAAGGGTACCCCCCACTGCCCCTCCCTGAGAAGGAGTAAGTTCCCATGGCATCCTTCTCTTGGAAGCCAAACGGTAGAAGGCCGTCAGAACAGAAATCCTATGCGCCTAAACATTACATGTGCCAGGAAGCTCAGATGAAGTACTTGGCACAGCAAACAGCAAAAGCATAGACATTAAAAGAAGATTTTTATTTCATATAAAAGTCTATTATATGTCTAAAAAAAGGTTGTACAAATGAGAACTTCTACAAAAAGAAAAGACCCTAAGTCTACAGCCAGGCGCAACAACCACCATGCGCTCTCAAACAGGCGCAACTCGCCATGCGCTCTCAGTCAGACGCATCCCTTCGGTGTCTCAGTCAGACGCATCTCATCGGCGTCTCAGTCAGGCGCATCTCTTCGATGTCTCAGTCAGGCGCATCTCTTCAAGAGTCTCAGTTATGTGCATCATGAAGTCTCAGCATATGCGCCACTTCGACCCGATCAAATGCTTCGACTAATGAAGCATTTATTGAGCAGAACGAGGGTAGATAATCAACCCCCTAGCTGGAGGAAGAGCTCTCCAATGCCCAAGGAAGAGGAGAACATCGCAATCGACCTGCGGCAAAAGGAGGCTTTCAACACAACCAGAATGGGCAACACCCACTCTAGCAGGAGGAGGAGCTCTCCCAAAGCCCAAGGAAGATGATCGGAGCACCGCAATTCTGATCTGTGGCTCTTCCAGCATAACGGAGACGAAGATCGAGCATTTCGATCTTTGGATGCAACAGGCATCTTCCGCCTGCCTCGGAAGCCCTCGACTCCGAATTTTGGATGTAACTGTAATGACTATTGTTCGTATTACATATTTTGGTATACGTGTACGTATTTAGACCCATATTTGCATGCCTCATTTTGGTTCGGCCCGACTTGACTTGGTTCGGCTTGGTTTTGCATGGTTCGATTTTTGTGTGGACCAAACCACTCCCACCTACCACTTTTATTAAATATCCCACCTACCACCACCCTCTTCATTAAATATCCCACTAACATTTCTCTCTCTTCATTACTTCTTCTTCTCCACCATTACT
This sequence comes from Iris pallida, assembly GCA_029216955.1. Taxonomy (NCBI): domain Eukaryota; kingdom Viridiplantae; phylum Streptophyta; class Magnoliopsida; order Asparagales; family Iridaceae; genus Iris; species Iris pallida. The sequence goes on from JANAVB010033017.1 coordinate 28,242,987, forward strand.
TCTTCAACCACCAGGAAAGAAAGAGAGAGGGAGAGCTTAGGCAAGTACATCTTGCTTTATGGAGGAAGCCCATTTTTATTTGTTCCATTGTCTTCCTCATGTGTTTCTAACCCACTTTAGTATTTAGTATTTTTTATTTCCATGGTTAAATTTTTGTAAATCTAGGTTTGTGGTATTTTCGATTTCCAGGAGTTTCGATCTATCAAACTGGCATATTTTGCTAGTTGATGATCCCATAATGCAGAGAATTTCGTTTGGTCCAAATTTTACCTATGGGATTTTGCTCAGCCGGATGGCTTTATATATAATTGTATTATTTAATCTCCTATACATCTGCAAATGCTAATTGTAGCCGCATGGGAATACATATAGCCACCTTAGCATTAAATGCATGCACGTGGGAGCAAGCTTAGCATTAATGATTGGCCACATTATCATGGCTTAGCATTTAATGCTGGCACCCATAGCCTTGCATGCATCAACGTACATGAGAAAACCATTCTTGGCCGCATGGGGACCATTTTCAGCCGTATGAGGAAATATATATGGCCCCATGCACATGCTAAAAGATGGGCCGCATGCAGGCATACTTGTTATATTTAATGCAATTCTGGAGAATCAGTCGCATAACTTTCTCAATACTTTAATGCTTAAATGCATTGATTAATACAATTTCTTAAGTTAGCCGCATGGCACTCAAAGAATACATGTAATGCATTTTGAGGCATTTTTCATGCGTCAGCCGCATGGCATTCAAAGCATTATTTAATGCATTTGATGCATCAGCCGCATATCATTCCAGGAACGCATGTAATGCATTCACTAATGCATTTTTATGCATTAAGTAATACATTTACTTTTCCTAATGCATTTTGATGCATCAGCAGCATATCATTCCAGGGATACATGTAATGCATTCACTAATGCATTTTTATGCATTCATTAATACACTTACTTTTCCTAAAGCATTTCTTTTCCCAATGCATTCCTTTAATGCATGGAAGAATGCAATTAATGCATTCCTTGAATGCATTCTTAATTGCATTTTTCTAATGCATTTTCTTTTGCTTTCCTTGGAAAGGCCAGCCGCATGAACCCCTTTAGAATGCAATTAATGCATTCTTTGAATACATTCTTAATTACATTTTTCTAATGCATTTTATTAATATTAATATTATTATTATTATTATTATTATTTTTATATTCTCTTAATTGCTTAGCCGCATGGGCAAGTGACTGCGGGCCGCATAAAATTTTTTCGAGCCGCATGAGTCCCCCACAGCCCTTGCCCCTTTTAATATTTAATTAATATATGTGTACTTGTATTAAATTAATTGTTTCCTGACACGATGGTGACCCGTTGTGGTGCACTTTTGACATGACATGATAGTGGCCCGACGCGACGCACTCCTGACAGTGAACATGACATGACAAGATTGGATGGCCTGGACACCGTGGGTGATTGTGTTTATATAATTGAATCGGTAGTGTTTGTATCATATCTAGGACAGGGATTCCTGAGTACCACGGTCAGGGGTACCTACTGGAAATGGCTAAGGCTAATAACTAGAATAATTCAGTAGTCATGAGAGATTTTCCCAGTTACAGGCGATCCCGTTATCTCGGCCACCATTGAGGGACTTGCAGCCTGCCTACGAGTAGGGCACAAGTCTAAATTCACTGATATATGGAAAAGAACGATGCACTGCTTAATGAACCCAAGTCGCCTGGATAACCTGGATTAGCTGCAGGGCTTGTAATGTCCCAAATTCGTGATACGTATTTAGTATACGTATACGTGTTTTGGACCCATATTTTATTTAGTCATGATTAGTTATCTTGGTTTATTTTGCGTTGGCTTGGTTTTATTGGTATTGATAGTTCAATTGGTTTTAATGGTTCATTGGTTTATTTTTGGATTAGTGAGGCTTGGTTTATTTCATGATCCTTTGGTTTAAATTGCTAGAGAGAGAGTTTATTGGCCTTGACTTGGTTCACCTTGGTTTATCTTGGCTTGGTTTATTTTGGGTTTGACATGGAGAACCACCACCACCCTACCATAAATATCAATTTCCCTCTCTCTCTCTCTCCTCATTTATTTTCTTCATCTTCTTCCTCATTACTCCTTCCTCTCCACCATTAATATACCACCAACCTAGGCAAGTTGCATCTTGCTATCACTTGAGGGCTACATTTTATTTGTCTAATAGCTTTATTAGCTCATTTTAAGCAACATTAGAACTTGGGTTTTCTCTATTTGGAGCTTAGAATTTTGTAGATCTAGGATTGAAGTATTTTCGGATTTTGGTGGTTTTGATCTATAAAACTTGTTCATTTCCAGGTTTTAATTGTTCCATGTTGTAGAGAATTTAATTTTACACAACTTAGACCTTTGTAAAGTGGATTTTTATTGAGATTTGACCTAGTTATGGTCTTTTGAAGTTTTGAGTTCCATGGCCATTTGCTCTCAGCTTTGGGGGAGAAGACCTCATGTCCCTGGCGTAATCCAGCTAGCCAGCGCTCTTTAGCGCTGGCGCCACTCACCTAGTCTAGCCCAGTGCTCTTTGGCGCTGGCGCTGCCCAGCCCAGCGCCTCTTGGTGCTAGCGCAACTCGCCCTAACATAGTCCAGCTTGGCGCGGTCCAGCCTGGCGCTGACCAGTGCTGGTGTAGTCCATCTTGCCCCCTCCCAGCGCAATCCGCCCTGGCGCAAACCGCCCTGGCGCAATCCAGCCTGGCGCGGTCTAGCTTGTCCCTTCCCAGCGCAGCTCACCCTAGCGCAACCTAGCATGGCGCCACCTAATGGCCTGCGCCCCTTGCTCCTTTGTGGTCCTACGCATCTTGGCACTCCTTGTGCTGGCGCAACCTGACCCTGGCTGCCCAGCGCAGTCTAGTCTTGGCACCTATTGGCATTATGTTTTATTTCATCTTCTTTTAGTACATGGTACTTCCTGTTTATATCCTTACGCCTTTTGACACGACATCGATATGAGCACGATGTGAGCATAGCATGGTTGATGTATTGAATTCTGTGCACAACTTGATAGTGACCCGTGGTGGTGCACTCCAGATAAGTGAATGGCATAGTTTATTGAGCGCCGTTGCGACGGCTCTATTGACATGATAATGTAATATTGACCTTGACACCGTGGGTGACTTGTGAATGTATTGATAAATGAACCAGTGTGTCTTACATCATGTCTAGGGCATGGATCCCTGAGTACCACGGTCAGGGGTACATATTGAAATAAACTAAGGTTAATGACTAGAATAATTTACTAGTTATGAAGAGATGTTCCCCAGTTACAGGCGACTCCGTTATTCCGACCGCAAATGTTTGGACTTATAGCCTGCCGACGAGTAGGGCACATTTCCAGCCCGCTGTCATGCGGGGTACCCTCCAGAATGATTGAATGATTGTCACTCCAGATTGTTACTATAATGATTGTACTCTATTGTCACTCTAGCGTATTGTACTCTTTAATGTCGCTTTTATCATTGTACTCTCTCATTTTCACCTTAATGATTGTCACCTTTAGCAATAAATGATCAGAGACTAAGTTCTGTTCAGGCGAAGGGTTATAATCTCGGTCCTTGTTTGGTTTAAGGATTGTAACCTGGCTTCCGGAATAGTACCTTCATCTTCTCTTCATATATTGCCCAGCTATATTTTATTTAGCATGATTCTCCAGTTATCTTATGTCAATGATGCTTCACTTAATTATTTTCTCTGATTGGGACAAGTGCATTGGTAGTGCACAAACCTCAATCTGTGTTACTTATTATTTTCTTACATGTTGAATGCTAATGATATGTTGGTTTTAGTCCTAAGTAAAGCTTCCTTTGTGGTACTTGCTCTTTCTGGGGTCTGACCCAGCTGGTTTTGTATGGCCAGATACCGGAGCAGCACCAAAGGATCTCCCTGCTTTCCAGCCCGATAGTGACCACCAGGCGTAACCAGGGCATCGAGTGGGTTTTTTTTTGTTCTCCCACTGTAATCTTGTAAATTATTCTTTTGAGGCATTTAGCCGACGAGCAAGTGTTAGCTCGATTGCAGCTTTTTACTTATTGTCTGCCTACGGGCTTTAACATGATTGACAAACCCCGGGGGTTGATCATGTATGACTGAACTCTTGCTAGTCCTCACATTTTGTAACGACTAGCTTCATGATCATTCCGAATATGTAATGTATGGGATGCCTTACTATTGTGTATTTGGTGGTTTGACATCTTGTAACTATTATTAGTTGGTTGAAATTGATACAATAGGCTATTTTATGACCTTAAGAGACTGATGGATTATAGTAAAACCCACACATATCTAGACAGCCGTGACCGTATAGTAGTGTGGATTCCATTCCGTTATACGTAGCTGGCTATGTACGCCCCCGCTCTCCAGTATTCTGGTTCTGGGGCGTTATATGGTTTAAGTGGTGGCCCATGCATGTCTTGTTAATAAAGATATGTGAGGGTTTACCGGATAGATGTCTCAATCTGTACTCTCCTTTGATCTCCATTCGTATCTTCATATCTCCTTGAATTCCTGACTTGATAACATGCTTGTATCATTGATCCATCCTGGTCCTTCTTTAATATCCCTGATGTTATTGCTTCAGTGACATCGTTCCTGTAGATCAGCCTGAAGGAGCTCAGTCCTCAGCAGCAGCCTCCCGAGCCGTGCCTCCTGGAGAACCAGTACCACCAGTTTAGCCCGTCCAGCCAGCAGGGTCAGAGGCTGGAGACTTGGTAGGACTCATCCGTGAGTTGCTTGCGTCCCAAGATCGTCAAGGAGACTCCCTGTACCAAGTTGTACAAGATGCTATGAGTGGGAGTGGTCCTCGAGGGAACAGTACGGTCAACAGTTTCAAGCACCTGAACCCTCCATTCTTCGATGGCAGCGATGTTGCCATTGCTGCCGATACTTGGCTATAAGATACATAGGTGATTCTCGAAGCCGCGAAGACTCCAGAAGACGAAAAGGTGGCTGTGGTACGCCTACAGTTATTGGATCTAGCCCGCAGTTGGTGGGCCATACAAGCAGTAGGATTGGCAACACCTGTCTCCTGGGCAGTGTTCAGCAAGAAGTTCCAGACCAAGTATTATGATGCAGTGGCTCGATATGACTTGCAGACCAGGTTCAGTAATCTTAGGCAGATGGGGAGGACGGTCGACGGTTATGCGGCCGAGTTTTCTAGACTCAGTCGGTTTGCTCCCACCTTGGTGGCAACCGAGTTTGACAGAGCGCAGAGGTTCCAGCAGGGACTTCACCTGGAGATTATATTGGCAGTAGAACAGTTCGAGCATCAGACCTATGATGTGGTGTTGCGAGCAGCGAGGAGGCACGAGTATACCTCCCAGCGAATAGTAGACAGGACCGGAGGTCGGAAGCGATCCCATAGTCAAATGAACCAGTCTTCGGCACCACCTCCAGCAGCTGGGACTTTAACTATTGGATTTTCGAGGCGAGCAGCTTCAGTTACGTCGGACCAGAACTCAACCCTGACGTACTCTCAGCAGAAACAGAAGCAAGCGCAGTCTTCCGCCGTGGGCTGTTTTTATTGTGGGAAGCCTGGACATGTGGTAGCGGAGTATCGCAAGGCATTGGGATTGTATTTATTGTGTAGAGCACCGGACCATAGGGTGGGGTCCTGCCCATTCAGAGTTGATTCAACATCGATAGTATCTAGTCCCTTGGTTAGGGGACCAGCACCAGCACCAGCACCAGCTCCAGTTCACCAGCAACAACAGTTCTCGTTCCCGAGGCCATTGCCGACTCAGGCCCAGACTTTCCAGCAACAGGACCCGCGGCAGTTTGCCCTAGCCCAGGCTCAGGTTCAGAATTGGCCGAGAGGTATATGTGTCCTCTCATCTTGCTTTTCTACCGTCATTATGCGGGGTGCATGACGTATTTTATGTATCCTAATTGCGACGGAACATCCCGGACCCGAGCCATATCCTAGGTCATTCGAAACTGGTTATTGGTACCAACCTTTTCGTATGAGGAGAGGCCTGTGTCCATGTTTGACCAAAGAGAGAGACCTCAAGCGCAAGACTATCTGTTCAGTCCGTGTTGCTTAGAGTCATCCCTCTTTGGGAGAGTCAAATTTGGGAGCATGAGGATGATATCTGATCAGGTCATCCCGGCTAGTTTGACTCGTAAGGTGTAATATCTTCCTTATACCTTACGTTTCGAATCCTTGCTTGTATGAATGATTGGTAGTGGTAGATTGCCTATGATAGAATAGCTTTTCCTTATATCTCTAGCCTCTTGATTAAATTCCGAGGACGAAATTCTTTTAAAATGGGTAGGATGTAATGTCCCAAATTCGTGATACGTATTTAGTGTACGTATACGTGTTTTGGACCCATATTTTATTTAGTCATGATTATTTATCTTGGTTTATTTTGCATTGGCTTGGTTTTATTGGCATTGATAGTTCAATTGGTTTTAATGGTTCATTGGTTTATTTTTGGATTAGTGAGGCTTGGTTTATTTCATGATTCCTTTGGTTTAAATTGCTAGAGAGAGAGTTTATTGGCCTTGACTTGGTTCACCTTGGTTTATCTTGGCTTGGTTTATTTTGGGTTTGACATGGAGAACCACCACCACCCTACCATAAATATCAATTTCCCTCTCTCTCTCCTCATTTATTTTCTTCATCTTCTTCCTCATTACTCCTTCCTCTCCACCATTAATACACCACCAACCTAGGCAAGTTGCATCTTGCTATCACTTGAGGGCTACATTTTATTTGTCTAATAGCTTTATTAGCTCATTTTAAGCAACATTAGAACTTGGGTTTTCTCCATTTGGAGCTTGGAATTTTGTAGATCTAGGATTAAAGTATTTTCGGATTTTGGTGGTTTTGATCTATAAAACTTGTTCATTTCCATGTTTTAATTGTTCTATGTTGTAGAGAATTTAATTTTACACAACTTAGACCTTTACAAAGTGGATTTTCATTGAGATTTGACCTAGTTATGGTCTTTTGAAGTTTTGAGTTCCATGGCCATTTGCTCTCAACTTTGGGGGAGAAGACCTCCTGTCCCTGGCGCAATCCAGCTAGCCCAGCGCTCTTTAGCGCTGGCGCCACTCACCTAGTCTAGCCCAGCGCTCTTCAGCGCTGGCGCTGCCCAGCCCAGCGCCTCTTGGGGCTAGCGCAACTCGCCCTAGCGCAGTCCAGCTTGGCACGGTCCAGCCTGGCGCTGACCAGTGCTGGCACAGTCCATCTTGCCCCCTCCCAGTACAATCTGCCCTGGCGCAATCCGCCCTGGCACAATCCAGCCTGGCGCGGTCCAGCTTGTCCCCTCCCTGCGCAGCTCACCCTAGCGCAACCTAGCCCGACGCCACCTAATGGCCTGTGCCCCTTGCTCCCTTGTGGTCCAACGCAACTTGGCACTCCTTGTGCTGGCGCAACCTGACCCTGGCTGCCCAACGCAGTCTAGTCTTGGCACCTATTGGCATTATGTTTTATTTTATCTTCTTTTAGTACATGGTATTTCCTGTTTATATCCTTACGCCTTTTGACCCGACATCGATATGAGCATGATGTGAGCATATCATGGTTGATGTATTGAATTATGTGCGCAACTTGATAGTGACCCGTGGTGGTGCACTCCAGATAAGTGAATGGCATAGTTTATTGAGCGCCGTTGCGACGGCTCTATTGACATGATAATGTAATATTGACCTTGACACCGTGGGTGACTTGTGAATGTATTGATAAATAAACCAGTGTGTCTTGCATCATGTCTAGGGCATGGATCCCTGAGTACCACGGTCAGGGGTACATATTGAAATAAACTAAGGTTAATGACTAGAATAATTCACTAGTCATGAAGAGATATTCCCCAGTTATAGACGACCCCGTTATTCCGGCCGCAAATGTTTGGACTTATAGCCTGCCGACGAGTAGGGCACATTTCCAGCCCGCTGTCATGCGGGGTACCCTCCATTGTCACTTTAATGATTGAACTCTATTGTCACTCTAGTGTATTGTACCCTCTCTGATTGTCACTAAATGATTGAACTCTCAAAATGGTCACTATAATATTCGCCTGGATAACATGGGTAGCTGCAGGGCCTGTGATTACTTGGAACATCTCATTGCATCTTGCTAGTAACTAGGATTGTGATAACCCTAGTTAGTTAATGTAGAAAGCCATAGGCAACGATTGGCCGTGATTGATTGGATGGAGTCTAGTCTAGTATAGTATTGTCTAGAAGTGATTGATTGCAAGATTGTACCAGAATGATTGAATGATTGTCACTCCAGATTGTTACTATAATGATTGTACTCTATTGTTACTCTAGTGTATTGTACTCTTCATTGTCGCTTTTATCATTATACTCTCTCATTTTTACCTTAATGATTGTCACCTTTAGCAATAAATGATCAGAGACTAAGTTCTGTTCAGGCGAAGGGTTATAATCTCGATCCTTGTTTGGTTTAAGGATTGTAACCTGGCTTCCGGAATAGTACCTTCATCTTCTCTTCATATATTGCCCAGCTATATTTTATTTAGCATGATTCTCCAATTATCTTATATCAATGATGCTTCACTTAATTATTTTCTCTGATTGGGACAAGTGCATTGGTAGTGCACAAACCTCAATCTGTGTTACTTATTGTTTTCTTACGTGTTGAATGCTAATGATTTGTTGGTTTTAGTCCTAAGTGAAGCCTCCTTTGTGGCACTTGCTCTGTCTGGGGTCTGACCCAGCTGGTTTTGTATGGCCAGATACCGGAGCAGCACCAAAGGATCTCCCTGCTTTCCAGTCCGATGGTGACCACCAGGCGTAACCAGGGCATCGAGTGGATTTCTTTTTGTTCTTCCACTGTAATCTTGTAAATTATTCTTTTGAGGCGTTTAGCCGACGAACAAGTGTTAGCTCGATTGCAGCTTTTTACTTATTGTCTGCCTACGGGCTGTAACATGATTGACAAGCCCCGGGGGTTGATCATGTATGACTGAACTCTTGCTAGTCCTCACATTTTGTAACGACTAGCTTCATGATCATTCCGAATATGTAATGTATGGGACGCCTTACTATTGTGTATTTGGTGGTCTGACATCTTGTAACTATTATTAGTTGGTTGAAATTGAGACAATAGGCTATTTTATGACCTTAAGAGACTGATGGATTGTAGTAAAACCCTCGCATATCTTGGCAGACGTGACCGTATAGCGGTGTGGATTCTATTCCGTTATACGTAGCTGGCTATGTACGCCCCCGCTCTCAAGTGTTCTGGTTCTGGGGCATTACAGGGCTTGTGGCTGGAGGAACATCTCACTGCATGTGGTGATAATCCTGGTTAGCTAATGTAGAAAGCCGTAGTCATTGATTGGCCGAAACGATTGTATGGCATGGTTTTCAGTGTTCGATCATTGCAAGCTTGATCGCATGATTGTCGCTTTTAACAATAAAGATCAGGGGCTAAGTTCTGTTCTGGCGAAGGGTTACAACCCCGGTCCTTGTTTGGTTTAAGGGTTGTAACCTGGCTTCCGGAGCAGTTCTGAGTCCTCTCTTCGTTTATTGTCTTATTGCACCCCACGTCATGCTTGTAATGTTTTACCTTACCAACAAGGATTGGAGACGGAGTTCTATTCAGGTGAAGGGTTATAACCCCGGTCCTTATTTGGTTTAAGGGTTGTGACCTGGCTACTTGAATGGTTCCCTCGTACTCCATTATGATTGTTGTTATTCTTTTACTTCAAGTTCTTTTAACTGCTTTAATATATTTTCTGATGTGTTGGTTTTAGTTCTTAAGTGAAGCCTCCTTTGTGGCACTTGCTCTTTCTGGGATCTGACCCAGCTGATTTTGTGTGGCCAGATTTTGGAGCAACCTCAGAGGATCTACCGCCTTTCCAGCCCGATGGTGACCATCAGGCGTGACCAGGACAACGAGTGGGTTTATTTTTGCTCTCCTACTCTATTGTAAAAAATTTATTTTGAGGCGTTTAGCCAACGAGCACCTGTTAGATCGTATTGCATATCTTATTATTGTCTGCCTACGGGCTGTATTATGATTGACGGATCCTAGGGTTGATCATGTATGACTAAACTCTTGCTAGTCCTCACATTTTGTAACGACTAGCTTTATGATCAGCTGGATATGTAATGTTTGGGACGCCTTACTATTGTATATTTGGTGATCTTACATCTTATAACTTTACTCGCTTGCTTGAGATTGAGACAATTAGTCTTGTTATTGACCATAGGAGACTGATGGATTGTAGTTAAACCCTCATATATCTAGAACAGCCGTGACCGTATAGTGGGGTGGGTTCCATTTTATTATACGTAGCTGGCTATGTATGCCCCCGCTCTCCAGTATTCTGGTTCTGGGGCGTTACATGGTTTAAGTGGTGGCCCATGCAGGTCTTGTAAATCAAGATATGTGAGGGTTTACTGAATAGATGTCTCAATCAGCACTCGTCCTTGATCTCTGTCCGTATCTTCTAATCCCTGAGATTCTCGACCTGATCACATGCTTGTATCGTTGATCTGTCTTGGTCCTTCCTTATTATTCCCTATGTCGTCTTATTCAGCGGCATTGTTCCTGGACCTGCCGATCAGCAAGGCGAAGCGCTTCCCGTGGACCAGCAGCAACGAGAAGACCAAGCCCAGCACTCAGGAGCAGCCTCCCGGGCCATGCCCTCCGGTGATCCAGAACCCCCGGTACAGTCAGCCCAGCCCGCGAGGTAGGATGTTGGAGCCTTGGTTGGAATTATCAATGAGCTGCTTGCATCGCAGGACCGTCGAGGAGATGCCTTGCATCAGGCGGTGGCAGATGCTCTGGGGAGAGGTGGACATCATGGGAGCAGTGCAGCGAACAGTTTCAAGCGCCTGAACCCTCCCTTCTTCGATGGCAGCGAAGACGCTATCGCTGCTGATGCGTGGCTTCAGGACACAGAGGTGTTATTGGAAGTAGTGAAGACCCCGGAAGATGAGAAGGTGGCCGTAGTGCACCTGCAGTTATTGGATCTGGCCCGCAGCTGGTGGGCGGTTCAGGCCGTTGGACTAGTGGCGCCTATTGCCTGGGCAGTATTTCGAGAGAGGTTCCGGACCAAGTACTTCGATGCGGTGGCTCGGTACGATCTACAGACCAAGTTCACTAATTTGAAACAGATGGACAGGACGGTCGATGGGTATGCGGTCGAGTTTTCTAGGCTTAGTCGGTTTGCTCCCACCTTGGTGGCGACCGAGTTCGATAGAGCCCAGCGGTTTCAACAGGGACTCCACCTGGAGATTTTGCTGGCGGTGGAGCAGTTCGAGCATCTGACTTTTGATGCGGTATTGAGGGCATCTAGGAGGCATGAATATACCTTCCAGAAGATTGTGGACAGGACCGGAGGTCTAAAGCGATCTCACGGCCAGATGAATCAGTCATCAGCCCCAGCCCCGGCAGCCAGGGCTTTGACCATTGGAGCTCCGAGAAGGGCAGCTTCAGTTACGTCAGTTCAGCATTCAACCCCGGCGTATCCTCAGCAGCAGAAGCAGAAGTAGTCTTCCCCCATGGGCTGCTCTTATTGTGGGAAGCCTGGGCATGTTGTTTCAGAGTGTCGCAAGGCTCGAGGATTGTGTTTGCTTTGTGGAGCACCGGACCACAAGGTAGGGTCCTGCCCGTTCAGGACTGACTCAACACCAGCGGGGACCAGCTCATCAGTTAGGGGACCAGCCCCAGTACCAGTCCAGCAGCAGTTTCCTTCCCCGAGACCGTTGTCGACGCAGACCCAGGCTTTTTATCAGCAAAGGCCTCAGCAGTTTGCCCAGGCGCAAGTTCAGAATAGGCAGAGAGGATTCCAACAGAGAGGGCCGGCACCCAGAGGACATGGTCAAGTACTGGCTTTGACCATGGGAGAAGAAGGAGTGGCACCAGGTGAGGTAGTGGCAGGTACTATTCGCGTCAACACTTTTTTGGCTTCAGTGTTATTTGATTCTGGTGCATCGCATTCATTTATGTCTGCACGATTTGCGACACGGATAGGACTGGAGCCTGAGTCACTATCAGTAAGGCTCAATATACTTACTGGTAATGGTCTTGTGGGAGTAGATAGAGTGTGTACCTCGTGTCAGATCGTGGTTAGCGGTAGAGAGTTTCCCGCTAGGTTGATAGAGTTCCCGATGGCCGATTATGATGTGGTCTTAGGGATGGATTGGTTGAGAGACCAGTATGCTAGGATAGACTGCCATATTGGCAGAGTTATTTTTAGCATTCTAGGCGAGCCGAAATTTTCCTTTTCTTGAGGCAAAGTTGAACCTTCTCCTCCAGTATTGCGGATGGCCGTAGCAGCAGTGCAGTTACCCCGGATAGTCGAGAAATTTCCAGATGTTTTCTCGGAAGAGCTTCCAAGGATGCCACCAGAACGGAAGATCGAGTTTACTATCGACTTGATTTCCGGGACAGCACCAGTGTCTGAGAGAGTCTACAGGATGGCGCCGTCAGAATTGGAGATATTGTACAAGATGATTGAAGAACTCCAGACTAAGGGATTCATTCGTGCCAGTGGATCGCCTTGGGGAGCCCCAATGCTTCTTGTGAAAAAGAAGGATGGTACGTCCAGACTATGTGTTGACTATCGTACCTTGAACTCAGTGATAATCAAGAACAGATATCCTCTCCCCAGGATAGATGACCTGTTTGATCAACTCAGAGGAGCGGCAGTATTCTCGAAGATTGATTTGCGGTCAGGGTACCACCAGATCAGAGTCAGAGAGCAGGACATCCCGAAGACAGCTTTCAGATCTAAATATGGGCATTGGGAGTTCCTTGTTATGCCTTTTGGAGCAACCAATGCGCTGGCGGTATTCATGAACCTCATGAATCGTATCTTCATGCCTTATTTGGATCAGTTCGTGATCGTGTTCATAGACGATATCTTGGTCTACAGCAAGAGTGAAGCGGAGCATGAGCAGCATCTCAGAGTTGTCCTCCAGATTCTTCGAGAGCACCAGTTGTATGCCAAGCTCAGTAAATACGAGTTCTGGCTCGATCGCATTTCATACTTGGGTCATATCATCACCAGAGGGGGAGTTGAAGTGGATCCTCAGAAGATAGAGGCTATCGAAACCTGGCCAGTGCCCCGTACAATTGCAAAAGTTCACAGTTTTCTTGGATTAGCCGGCTATTACCGGAGATTTATTTCAGACTTTGCTCGGATATCAGCGCCATTGACACAGTTGACCCGCAAGGATGTGCAGTTCGCTTGGACAGCAGATTGTCAAGAATCTTTTGAGAATCTAAAGCGAGGCTTGATGACGGCACCCGTTCTCACACTTCCAGATGGGACCGGAGGATTTTCAGTGTACTGTGACGCCTCAGACAAGGGTTTAGGATGTGTTTTGATGCAGCACGTGAAGGTAATAGCTTATGCGTCATGTCAACTTCGTGATCATGAGAGAAATTACCCAACCTATGACTTAGAGCTGGCAGCTGTAGTGTTTGCACTTAAGTTGTGGAGACACTACCTGTATGGAGATAGGGTGGAGATTTTCACCGACCATAAGAGCCTGAAGTATATTTTCACCCAGAAGGACCTTAACATGCGTCAGAGAAGATGGCTAGAGCTACTTGTGGATTATGATGTCAACCTGCAGTATCACCCTGGGAAGGCCAACGTTGTGGCAGATGCATTGAGCAGGAGAGCCAGAGTTTACCTTCTGACAGTGCGACCAGAGTTGTTAGCAGATCTTCAGAAGATGGGTATAGAAGTTATCCTTCCTACCAACGTGGCATTGATGGCCAGCATGCAAGTACAGTCCAGTATAGTTGAGAGGATCAAGATAGCTCAGTCCTCCGATTCTAAGCTTCAGCGGCTTAGAGCAGAATGTGAAGCAGGACGACGACCAGAATTATACATTCACGAAGACGGTACACTTCGACATGGTAAGCGTCTTTGTGTACCCAGTGGAGATATCAGACAGGAAGTGATGGCGGAAGCTCACAGTTCTCAGTATTCGATTCATCCCGGTGGCACGAAGATGTACCGTGATATCCGTCAGTACTTTTGGTGGAATGGCATGAAGAGGGAGATAGCTCGGTTTGTCTCTCAGTATTTGGTTTGCCAACAAGTCAAGGCTGAACACCAGAGACCAGCTGGACTTCTTCAGCCCTTGCCGATTCCTGAATGGAAGTGGAAACATATAACCATGGATTTTGTGACTGGATTACCTAGATCCCCAGCCGGTAGAGATGCTATTTGGGTTATAGTTGACAGGCTCACGAAGGTGGCCCACTTTCTCTCATTCAGAGTGGGTCAATCGACAGCTCAGCTAGCAGAGATGTATCTTCGGCAGATGGTCAGATTCCACGGAGTACCAGTCAGTATCACCTCGGACCGAGATTCAAGATTTACGTCACACTTTTGGCGTAGCTTGCAAGAGAGTTTGGGAACTCACCTCCAGTTTAGCTCAGCTTATCACCCACAGACAGATGGTCAGTCGGAGCGTACGATCCAGACTCTGGAGGATATGTTGAGATCTTGTACACTCGACTTCGGTGGTTCGTAGGAAGATCACCTGCACCTGGTGGAGTTTTCGTACAACAATAGTTTCCAAGCCAGTATCCAGATGGCACCGTTCGAGGCACTGTATGGAAGGAAGTGTAGATCCCCACTAGCCTGGGACGATGTTGGAGAGAGGCAGATGCTTGGTCCAGAGATGATCGTTCAGACAGTTGAAGTGCTCAGGAGAGTTAGAGATCATCTTTGCGTTGCACAAGATCGTCAGCGCCATTGGGCCGATTCTCATCGGCGTCCCCTTGAATTTTTTGTCGACGACCTTGTATTCCTGAGGATCTCGCCTAACCGTGGCGTCATTCTTTTCGGCGTACGGGGAAAGCTTAGTCCTAGGTATATAGGGCCGTTCGATATTCTGGAGCGAGTGGGAGACGTATCCTATCGCCTCGCTCTCCCGCCGTCTCTGAGTGAGGTGCATGACGTGTTCCATGTATCCCAACTACGACGGTATGTTCCGGACCTGAGTCATATCCTGGATCATTCGGAATTGGTTGTGGGTACCAACCTTTCGTATGAGGAAAGACCCGTATCCATATTGGACTAAAGAGAGAAGATACTCAAGAACAAGACTATCAAGTTAGTCCGTGTTGCTTGGGGTCATCACTCTTCGGGAGAGTCAACGTGGGAGCGTGAGAATGATATCTGATCGCGATATCCCGACCTGTTTGACTCGTGAGGTATAATATCTTTCCTATGCCTCATGTCTTCGATTCCTTGCTTGTACGAATAATTGCTTGATTGCTTAACTAGTATAGCTTGCTTGTGAGTAGTATAGCTTGTCCTTGCATCTCTAGCCACTTGATTAAATTCCGAGGACGAAATTCTTTTAAGGAGGGTAGAGTTGTAAAGACCATTGTTCGTATTATATATTTTGGTATACGTATACGTATTTAGACCCGTATTTGCATGCCTCATTTTGGTTCAGCCCGACTTGACTTGGTTCGGCTTGGTTTTGCATGGTGTTACGACCCGTTACCCAAATTGTTGGGCCGGGCCGAGCCATGTCCAGCCTACGCTTAAGATAAAGCGCAGTAAGCTGTTCTAGAGATAACAAGATAAGACTAAATGTGCTAACAGTTCTACAAGTGAAGAAGAATCATAAATGCTTCAAACACAAAAGTCGTCGTATATAATAAAATATTCAAGTACAAGTAAACTGAAATATAAAACTGGATACATGTCCAGTTACAAAATAATATAGTCTAATACATGACTACACTAAGTATCCCAAGCAGCTAAGCAAACTAGAGGAGTCTCCCCGCAGGAACATCCTCGTAAGGCAAAATCGGGTCCTCGGCAGTGACTCCATAATACGAATCACAGAGCAACTCCTCCTCAGTAAGTATACCTACAACGTTATCCTGTCAGGACGGGAGCAAGTACTAAATCTAGCAAACTAGCATATGAAACATGGAAATGAACATGAGAGGAATAACTGTAAAGCATGGCATCACACAGTCTATCATGGCAAGGACACATATGTCATAGAGACAGATGTATACGTAATGTTTAAAACTGTAGCAGGTACGTGATCGGTCAATAGGTGTACAATGTACTGAGGCACAATATAAATAAAATGTATATACGTACAAGTGTAAAGGCGATATATGTACACACGTACAAATACAGCTTGGAGAGTAAGGCCTACGGCGCAGTATCATATAAAATGTAACTTTGCTCGGTACTGAAGAGGGGGTATGATCACGTACTCTACTATCAGTTTCCCCATAACCCATATTCTAATCATGTGAGAGATACATCAAGACTGTTCTAAGCATGGTAGTAACTGAAAGTACAACTTGTAGAGATCTAACTTGCTACCCCAAGGATCAGCATGTAATATGATGGGGTTTGCAGTTCATTCATGTGACAATATATAAAGTTCGTAGAAAGTACTTACCTCTAGCAAAGCAAAACAAGCTGCGATAAATGTGCTATGGATGTCTGGTAACTCGTCACTGTAGAAATAAATGCATAAACTTAGCTTTACACTAAGCTAAAACACTAGGACACTAATTGGTGCGACACGACTGGTGACTGGGCACCTAGCCAAAATGATGACTTAGCATAGGAGACCAATGTGGGGCGACAGACTATGTTAACTAACTTTCTAGGGTCTTTACACTAGTGAGGGTTGGGGTTCAACACGACTAAAACGCCAAATAACACAAAAAGCTACAAGTCGTAATTAATTAATAAATAAATCAAAAGATCATTGTGTTCTAACAATTTTAGAGATAGGCAAAAAGCCTAGTTTTTCTTAAAGTAAAGTACTAAAGTGATCCCTGTTAATCATAGAAATTTATTATAATTTTTCTGGAATTTATTAACCAGTACAAATATTTTATAAAAATCAGTTTTCCTAAGTATACAAAAAGTGAGTTTTGGTTTCATAAGCCAAACTAGTGGCAAAACAGTAAATTAAATACTACAAAATTATACTAAATTAGCCAACTTAACATAGTATCTAAAAACTATTTTTCCATAATTTTAGCAATACTTTAGGTATTTTAGAAAATCAAAAACAGCAATGCACACAATAATTAATTATCTGCGTATTTTGTCCATGTATATAATTTGAACCAAAGTTCAAATACAGGACCCAAGGCCATGAATCAAGTCCAATATGACTTGTACAGGTCTTGAATATGTGAAAACACATTTGAGCCCAAATACCCATGCTAGGCTTGGACACCAAATGGTTGCAGTAATTTAAATATACAGAAAATACTAAGTGGTAGAAATGCAAAATAAATATTAATATTTAATAAGGTAAAGTTTTACATAGTAACTATAAAAGTGTGAACATTATTTTATATAAATAATTTACACTAAGCTAAGTAAAACACACATAGGAACTAATATATATATATATATATATATATATATATATATATATATATATATATATATATATATAAATATAGGGATATTTATATATATAGGAAAATGCTCAACTATATTATATATATATATATATATACAAATATATGTATATATACATACATATAAGAAAATACTTATCTATATAACATATATATATATACAAAATTAATGTATACATATATATATAATAGTATATATATAATAATATATATACATAAGGAAATATATATACATAAATATATATGTATACATAATACACATATATATATATATACATACATAAAATAATGAAGTATATTCATATATATATATAAAAACAGCAACTATATATACCTAAATATAGTATATATATTAATACATATATATATATACAAAAATATGTATATACATATATATAAATATACCTAAATAACAAAAAAAGAAAAAGGAAAAAGAAAAGAAAAAGAAAAGGAAAAACAGCAGGGGGGGCTCGAACTCGGGCTAACCGAGCGGGGGGGAAAGGTTTTAGTTACAGCGCGCTGGCCAGTGGGCCAGTTGGCCCGATTGTTAGAAATAGGTTTGGGTTTAGTTTATTTCGTTTTAGGTTAGGTTAATAATAAAAAAATATAAAATCTGTCCTGTGTCCTGACAGTTAAGGACACAGGGTTTTCTCGTGTCCGTGCTTCGCACGACACGCACAAGCTTCGATTTACGTGTCCAAGTACTGGACTAAGGTCCCCGTGTCCTGGCGAGTCTCGTGCATGAAAACGAGACACGCACGACACGAAATGAAGCTGACACTTACGTGTCCGGCCGTCGAAGTGGGTTTCGGGGGCGCTGACGGGCGGAGGAGACGTCGTGGCGGTGGCGGAGTGGTGGCGCTGGGGTCGGCTCGTCGAGGCGAGTCGAACGGTGGTGGTGGCGACTGGCGACGATGGACGGTGGGGCGGCGCTAGGGTACGCCGGAGTTAGGATTTAGAACCTAGGGTTTTCGCCGGAGATGAAGGGCTACGGTGGTCGTGGTGGTGGGTAGAGCTAGGGTTTTGACTGGGGGGTCGAAGGGGGGTTTAAATAGGGGCTTAGGTCGGTGGATTGGCCGGGGAAGGTGGGGAAAAGTAGGTCGGTCGGTCGCCGGCGACGTGGCTAGTCGTCGAGGGCAGTTAGGGTTAGGAATTTCGTTTAGGTCCCTGTAGTTTAGGAATTTACGAATAGGTCCCTAAGTCCCCAATATGCAAATAGAAATTGCATTCCACAATTAAAAACAATTCACTAATTACAAACTGACATATTAACAATTAAATAAATTGCATACTGATATAAAAACAATTCAAAAAATTGCAAAATGATATTAAAACATTTTAGAAAATTACAAATCAATATTTTTGTATTTTAAAACTTATTTAAAATCATTTAAAAATTCTAGAAAAATTCCTAAAAATTTCTAATAATTAATTAAGGCTATAAATGACATTAAAAATTAATTAACACTAATTAAAAATGAATTTGAAAATCAGGGGCTTACAAGTCTTTCCTCCTTGAAAAATTTCGTCTTCGAAATTCACAAGGATTGAAGACCCTACAATATTCTAGCATAGCAAGCAACACAACAAAAATGACTAAGGCTACGATCAAAACTAACCTCCCGAAACCTGTTCCGGCTCCGGCTCAAGGACTAGGCTATAAGTCTTCCCCTGGGGTCCCTTGGCTACTGGGCAGTCCCGAATCTGATGGATGGCAGACCCACAAGCTAAACACTGCCCTAACCTCTTCCTGCAGACGACGAATTCATGCCCTGGTCTTCCGCAGAAAGAACATATAGCTCCCTTCTGCTGCTGCTGCTGATGTCGGGGTCCCGGGGCTCTACCTCTCGCGAACAACGGCTCATTCCTGAACCAGACTCCGGCTAAGTCTATCAGCAGAAATCCTGCTGCCTCGACCTTAAGGTCGTCCGGCATCCTAACTCCCAGAAGCTTCCTCTCTACAGAATCTAGCCAGTCATCAGCTACTACTATGCCCTCAGTCCTTGAGAACTCCTTGGGATTCAGACCCATGAAGTCCTTGACTGTCCCCGCTCTCTGCTGTGGCTCTACATGTGGTGGGACCACGGGACGTCCCTCAGAACGCTCCATGCTCTGGCGGAGTAGGGTAGTCTGCTCCTGATGGGTTGTTATGAACCCCTGGATCAGTGTGAGCAGCTGGGTCCCGTCGAGAGTGACGGAAGCCTGGGTGGGTATAGTGATAGGGGTGGTGGAAGTATCAGGGCCTGCTGGGACTGGGATATAGAAGGTGGTATCTGGGTCTGTGGATCTGTGGAGTGGGGGAATGTGGTAGGTGGAGGTGTATCAGTCAACTGGTCAGCTGACTGGATATGAAGGGCCCCATTCTCGGGGGTAACAAACTGGGACGAACGAGTAAGCACCATCTAAATTACACATAAAAAGACTTATAAGGACTTGTTTAAAGTAAGCAATCATATGCAAGAAAATCTAATTATAATAGCAAATATGTGATGTATTTCCTATGTTGCAATCCTAGCATTCCTCTAGGTGTTCTAAGCGTCTTTCCTAATGTTGTCTAATTACCTTAAGTTCCTAATTGCAGGCATGTTTGGTACAATAACGTAACCAAACAGTTTAGTCAGGACCTTGCATGGGTCGCCAAAAAAATATGTTACGACCCGTTACCCAAATTGTTGGGCCGGGCCGAGCCATGTCCAGCCTACGCTTAAGATAAAGCGCAGTAAGCTGTTCTAGAGATAACAAGATAAGACTAAATGTGCTAACAGTTCTATAAGTGAAGAAGAATCATAAATGCTCCAAACACAAAAGTCGTCGTATATAATAAAATATCCAAGTACAAGTAAACTGAAATGTAAAACTGGATACATGTCCAGTTACAAAATGATATAGTCTAATACATGACTACACTAAGTATCCCAAGCAGCTAAGCAAACTAGACGAGTCTCCCCGCAGGAACATCCTCGTATGACAAAACCGGGTCCTCGGCAGTGACTCCATAATACGAATCACAGAGCAACTCCTCCTCAGTAAGTATACCTACAACGTTATCTTGTCAGGACGGGAGCAAGTACTAAATCTAGCAAACTAGCATATGAAACATGGAAATGAACATGAGAGGAATAACTGTAAAGCATGGCATCACACAGTCTATCATGGCAAGGACACATATGTCATAGAGACAGATGTATATGTAATGTTTAAAACTGTAGCAGGTACGTGATCGGTCAATAGGTGTACAATGTACTGAGGCACAATATAAATAAAATGTACATACGTACAAGTGTAAAGGCGATATATGTACATAAGTACAAATACAGCTTGGAGAGTAAGGCCTACGGCGCAGTATCATATAAAATGTAACTTTGTTCGGTACTGAAGAGGGGGTATGATCACGTACTCTACTATCAGTTTTCCCATAACCCATATTCTAATCATGTGAGAGATACATCAAGACTGTTCTAAGCATGGTAGTAACTGAAAGTACAACATGTAGAGATCCAACTTGCTACCCCAAGGATCAGCATGTAACATGGTGGGGTTTGCAGTTCATTCATGTGACAATATGTAAAGTTCGTAGAAAGTACTTGCCTCTAGCAAAGCAAAACAAGCTGCGATAAATGTGCTATGGATGTCTGGTAACTCGTCACTGTAGAAATAAATGCATAAACTTAGCTTTACACTAAGCTAAAACACTAGGACACTAATTGGTGCGACACGACTGGTGACTGGGCACCTAGCCAAAATGATGACTTGGCATAGGAGACCAATGTGGGGCGACACACTATGTTAACTAACTTTCTAGGGTCTTTACACTAGTGAGGGTTGGGGTTCAACACGACTAAAACTCCAAATAACACAAAAAGCTACAAGTCGTAATTAATCAATAAATAAATCAAAAGATCATTGTATTCTAACAATTTTAGAGATAGGTAAAAAGCCTAGTTTTTCTTAAAGTAAAGTACTAAAGTGATCCCTGTTAATCATAGAAATTTATTACAATTTTTTTGGAATTTATTAACCAGTACAAATATTTTATAAAAATCAGTTTTCCTAAGTATACAAAAAGTGAGTTTTGGTTTCATAAGCCAAACTAGTGGCAAAACAGTAAATTAAATACTACAAAAATTATACTAAATTAGCCAACTTAACATAGTATCTAAAAACTATTTTTCCATAATTTTAGCAATACTTTAGGTATTTTTAGAAAATCAAAAACAGCAATGCACACAATAATTAATTATCTGCGTATTTTGTCCATGTATATAATTTGAACCAAAGTTCAAATACAGGACCCAAGGCCATGAATCAAGTCCAATATGACTTGTACAGGTCTTGAATGTGTGAAAACACATTTGAGCCCAAATACCCATGCTAGGCTTGGACACCAAATGGTTGCAGTAATTTAAATATACAGAAAATACTAAGTGGTAGAAATGCAAAATAAATATTAATATTTTAATAAGGTAAAGTTTTACATAGTAACTATAAAAGTATGAACATTATTTTATATAAATAATTTACACTAAGCTAAGTAAAACACACATAGGAACTAATATATATATATATATAAATATAGGGATATTTATATATATAGGAAAATGCTCAACTATATTATATATATATATATACAAATATATGTATATATACATACATATAAGAAAATACTTATCTATATAACATATATATATATACAAAATTAATGTATACATATATATATATAATAGTATATATATAATAATATAAAAAAAAATATAATAATATATATACATAAGGAAATATATATACATAAATATATATGTATACATAATACACATATATATATACATACATAAAATAATGAAGTATATTCATATATATATATAAAAACAGCAACTATATATACCTAAATATAGTATATATATTAATACATATATATATACAAAAATATGTATATACATATATATATAAATATACCTAAATAACAAAAAAAGAAAAAGGAAAAAGAAAAGAAAAAGAAAAGGAAAAACAGCAGGGGGGGCTCGAACTCGGGCTAACCGAGCGGGGGGGAAAGGTTTTAGTTACAGCGCGCTGGCCAGTGGGGCAGTTGGCCCTATTGTTAGAAATAGGTTTGGGTTTAGTTTATTTCGTTTTAGGTTAGGTTAATAATAAAAAAATATAAAATCTGTCCTGTGTCCTGACAGTTAAGGACACAGGGTTTTCTCGTGTCCGTGCTTCGCACGACACGCACAAGCTTCGATTTGCGTGTCCAAGTACTGGACTAAGGTCCCCGTGTCCTGGCGAGTCTCGTGCGTGAAAACGAGACACGCACGACACGAAATGGAGCTGACACTTACGTGTCCGGCCGTCGAAGTGGGTTTCGGGGGCGCTGACGGGCGGAGGAGACGTCGTGGCGGTGGCGGAGTGGTGGCGCTGGGGTCGGCTCGTCGAGGCGAGTCGAACGGTGGTGGTGGCGACTGGCGACGATGGACGGTGGGGCGGCGCTAGGGTACGCCGGAGTTAGGGTTTAGAACCTAGGGTTTTCGCCGGAGATGAAGGGCTACGGTGGTCGTGGTGGTGGGTAGAGCTAGGGTTTTGACTGGGGGGTCGAAGGGGGGTTTAAATAGGGGCTTAGGTCGGTGGATTGGCCGGGGAAGGTGGGGAAAAGTAGGTCGGTCGGTCGCCGGCGACGTGGCTAGTCGTCGGGGGCAGTTAGGGTTAGGAATTTCGTTTAGGTCCCTGTAGTTTAGGAATTTACGAATAGGTCCCTAAGTCCCCAATATGCAAATAGAAATTGCATTCCACAATTAAAAACAATTCACTAATTACAAACTGACATATTAACAATTAAATAAATTGCATACTGATATAAAATAATTCAAAAAATTGCAAAATGATATTAAAACATTTTAGAAAATTACAAATCAATATTTTTGTATTTTAAAACTCATTTAAAATTATTTAAAAATTCTAGAAAAATTTCTAAAAATTCCTAATAATTAATTAAGGCTATAAATGACATTAAAAATTAATTAACACTAATTAAAAATAAATTTAAAAATCAGGGACTTACACATGGTTCGGTTTTTGTGTGGACCAAACCACTCCCACCTACCGCTTTCATTAAATATCCCACCTACCACCACCCTCTTCATTAAATATCCCACTAACATTTCTCTCTCTTCATTACTTCTTCTTCTCCACCATTACTTCTTCAACCACCAGAAAAGAAAGAGAGAGGGAGAGCTTAGGCAAGTGCATCTTGCTTCATGGAGGAAGCCCATTTTTATTTGTTCTATTGTCTTCCTCATGTGTTTCTAACCCACTTTAGTATTTAGCATTTTTCATTTTCATGGTTAAATTTTTGTAAATCTAGCTTTGTGGTATTTTCGGTTTCCAGGAGTTTCGATCTATCAAACTGGCATATTTTGCTAGTTGATGATCCCATGATGCAGAGAATTTCCTTTGGTCCAAATTTTACCTATGGGATTTTGCTCAGCCGCATGGCTTTATATAGAATTGTATTATTTAATCTCCTATACATCAGCAAATGCTAATTGTAGCCGCATGGGAATACACATAGCCACCTTAGCATTAAATGCATGCACGTGGGAGCAAGCTTAGCATTAATGATTGGCCATATTATCATGGCTTAGCATTTAATGCTGGCACCCATAGCCTTGCATCCATCAGCATACATGAGAAAACCATTCTTGGCCGCATGAGGAACATTTTCAGCCGCATGAGGAAATATATATGGCCCCATGCACATGCTAAAAGATGGGCCGCATGCAGGCATACTTGTTATATTTAATGCAATTCTGGAGAATCAGCCGCATAACTTCCTCAATACTTTAATGCTTAAATGCATTGATTAATACAATTTCTTAAGTCAGCCGCATGGCACTCAAAGAATGCATGTAATGCATTTTGAGGCATTTTTCATGCGTCAGCCGTATGGCATTCAAAGCATTATTTAATGCATTTGATGCATCAGCCGCATATCATTCCAGGAATGCATGTAATGCATTCACTAATGCATTTTTATGCATTAAGTAATACATTTACTTTTCCTAATGCATTTTGATGCATCAGCCGCATATCATTCCCGAGATGCATGTAATGCATTCACTAATGCATTTTTATGCATTCATTAATACACTTACTTTTCCTAAAGCATTTCTTTTCCCAATGCATTCCTTTAATGCATGGAAGAATGCAATTAATGCATTCCTTGAATGCATTCTTAATTGCATTTTTCTAATGCATTTTCTTTTGCTTTCCTTGGAATGGCCAGCCGCATGAACCCCTTTAGAATGCAATTAATGCATTCTTTGAATGCATTCTTAATTGCATTTTTCTAATACATTTTATTATTATTATTATTATTATTATTATTTTCACATTCTCTTAATTGCTTAGCTGTATGGGCAAGTGACTGCGGGCCGCATAGAAATTTTCCGAGCCGCATGAGTCTCCCACAGCCCTTGCCCCTTTTAATATTTAATTAATATATGTGTACTTGTGTTAAATTAATTGTTTCCTGACACGATGGTGAGCCGTTGTGGTGCACTTTTGACATGACATGATAGTGGCCCGACGCGGCGCACTCCTGACAGTAAACATGACATGACAAGATTGGATGGCCTGGACACCGTGGGTGATTGTGTTTGTACAATTGAACCGGTAGTGTTTGCATCATGTCTAGGACAAGGATCCCTGAGTACCACGGTCAGGGGTACCTACTGTAAATGGCTAAGGCTAATAACTAGAATAATTCAGTAGTCATGAGAGATTTCCCCAGTTACAGGCGATCCCGTTATCCCGGCCACCATTGAGGGACTTGCAGCCTGCCGACGAGTAGGGACAAGTCTAAATTCACTGATATATAGAAAAGAACGATGCACTGCTTAATGAACCCAAGTCTCCTGGATAACCTGGATTAGCTGCAGGGCTTGTGGCTGGAGGAACATTTCACTGCATGTGGTGATAA
Organism: Iris pallida; assembly: GCA_029216955.1. NCBI lineage: Eukaryota > Viridiplantae > Streptophyta > Magnoliopsida > Asparagales > Iridaceae > Iris > Iris pallida. Next base: position 28,268,362 of record JANAVB010033017.1, read on the forward strand.
TCATGGTTAGCTAATGTAGAAAGCCGTAGTCATTGATTGGCCGGAACAATTGTATGGCATGGTTTTCAGTGTTCGATCATTGCAAGCTTGATCGCATGATTGTCGCTTTTAACAATAAAGATCAGGGGCTAAGTTCTGTTCAGGCGAAGGGTTACAACCCCGGTCCTTGTTTGGTTTAAGGGTTGTAACCTGGCTCCCGGAGCAGTTCTGAGTCCTCTCTTTGTTTATTGTCTTATTGCACCCCACGTTATGCTTGTAATATTTTACCTTACCAACAGGGATTGGAGACAGAGTTCTATTCAGGTGAAGGATTACAACCCCGGTCCTTGTTTGGTTTAAGGATTGTGACCTGGCTACTTGAATGGTTCCCTCGTACTCTATTATGATTGTTGTTATCCTTTTACTTCAAGTTCTTTTAACTGCTTTAATATATTTTCTGATGTATTGGTGTTAGTTCTTAAGTGAAGCCTCCTTTGTGGCACTTGCTCTTTCTGGGATCTGACCCAGCTGGTTTTGTGTGGCCAAATTTTGGAGCAACCTCAGAAGATCTACCGCCCTTTCAGCCTGATGGTGACCATCAGGCGTGACCAAGACAACGAGTGGGTTTATTTTTTCTCTCCCACTCTATTGTAAAATTTTCATTTTGAGGCGTTTAGCCAGCGAACACCTGTTAGCTCGTATTGCATACCTTATTATTGTCTGCCTACGGGCTGTATCATGATTGACGGATCCTAGGGTTGATCATGTATGACTAAACTCTTGCTAGTCCTCACATTTTGTAACGACTAGCATCATGATCAGCTGGATATGTAATGTTTGGGACGTCTTACTATTGTATATTTGGTGATCTTACATCTTGTAACTTTACTCGCTTGCTTGAGATTGAGACAATTAGGCTTGTTATTGACCATAGGAGACTGATAGATTGTAGTTAAACCCTCATATATCTAGAACAGCCATGACCGTATAGTGGGGTGGATTTCATTTCATTATACGTAGCTGTCTATGTATGCCCCCGCTCTCCAGTATTCTAGTTCTGGGGCGTTACAGTAACAGTCACCTTCAAGTGCATCAATGAAGACAATGCGTCGCATCTTCACCCTCGGAAGCATTTCGTCAACAGAATATGCTCGAGCAAACAAGTTCATTTCGGGAGGACGTGAGAGAACGAGAAGCAAACTCTCTTCTTGCCACTATTTATAGGCCGAGCAAATCAAACCCATGCGCCAAGTGGCGGGCTTTCCGAATCCCGTGCAATGAATTTACATTAATGGTGATGAACCTGATGCTTCGAATTTGGCCAAGTCAAAAACAGCTATTTAAAGCACTCGAAGAACGTAACAGTCGGACCAATAAAGACGTATCATGCAAACGGATGCACCGGTCAAACCGCGCATCATACAGACGCGTCCATCAGCACCAAGCGCCTCATAAGGATGTGCCCCACGCGCCCCCATGCGTCTAGTGGAACGCAGATCGACGCACCCACGCAATAGCCCATCCTCCGTCAAAGAACATTATATGCTGAAGACTGACACGACAGCGGCCAGTCCCCGAGGATTGAACAGTTGATAGCTTTTTCAGAAGACGAAGCATCATCGATGTCAGTATCATCATTACTTTCCTCCGATGGTTACAAGCCACGTGGCCACCCAACCATTTCGTATGTGCCTCCGCAGCCATGCGCACAAATCTCTGCATGTGCCTCAAAAGCCATGCGCCTCAGACTTCTTCTCTGATCCCTAAAGACAGAAGTCAAAGTCACTACTGAAGCCTCGCGTGCGCCTCAAAAGCCGTGTGTCCAGACTGGTTCGTGACTCCTAAAGGTTACAAGCCAAAGTCTCCTCATGCGCCTAATCCCAGGTGCATCCTATCAGATCACTCTTCACCAAATTCGAGATCTTTGAGCCATGGACCTACGACACGTGTCCTTTGACTCGATTCAGCCTATGAAAGGGTACTAATCACCCTAGATCTCAGCAACTGAAAGATCCTATCCATTGCTACGTGTCAGCTCGACCGCAGCCCACAAAGGCAACATGAAAAGTTCAACTCCTCAATCAGAGCGCATCGCCCATGCGCCTCCATCAGCAATCACCACGTGGCATCCCCACAAACAGGCGCATCCTACATGTACGCGCATAAGCAGCCAGCCTGCAAACTATAAATAGAGGGATCATTTCCTTCTTCCACAGCGATGAACCTACGAACACACAGTGAGAGAGGTAGATACAGACACTCAACGTCTCATTCCTCTCCGCAAGCTCCAGCACCCAGAGCAACTCAGACCTTCAGAGAACCGATAACCGTCGTCAGATCGTCAACGGAGTCAACGCATTACCACTCGCTCCATCGGCACAAAGGACCCAGATAAACAAAAGTGTACTCCTAGGACTATATCTAAGTCCTACATTGTAACACTGTTCTGTTTGTAATTGAAATTGCAATCAAAAGATTTTAATGGCAAACAAGCATGACTTGATAGGTTAACGTTGTTGGCACGAGAAGGAGTCTAGAGGCAAGGTATAAGTTAACGTTGTTGTTGCAAGCACGAGATGGTCTAGAGACACAAAATAGGCCAAGGCGTCGGTCCTAAAACTTATCCTAAGGAAAGAGTTAGAAAGACAATACAAAAGGGACTATGTTTTATAAAGTAAATCAAACATGTTGGTTTTGAATGTGTGGGAGAAGAGCTCATTCCACCAGTACAGTTGAGTACTGACACCCACATAGTTTTCATGTGCAGGCACAGGTAGAAGCTCGTGGCGCAGAGCTCGCTTGGATGCATCGAGGCACGGAGTTCCTTGGCGATTCGAAGCGTGCGGCCACATGGAGTCAAGATTTATACGGGACATAATGAATGGACGTCGCCTTTCGAAGCATCCGCTGACCAAAGACTTGTATTGAGAGATGAGAGAGAGCTGAGGGACTTGTAATGTGAGAAGAGTGAGCTTGAGTGACTTGAAATCTTGGCCTTGTGCCCCATTGTAACCTTTATTTCAATATCAATAAAGAGCTTCTTTTGAATAACTTGTGTTTTGTTTCAAATTCTGCTGCTGTTATTTAATGTCTCTGCTTGGGATTTCTGTACGACGACCCCGTCGCAGCCGCTGAAATCGACCGTTATGGAACCCGCCTTGCACGAGCGTAATCTAGGCTCGTGCGGCATCACGCCTTAGCGAGGACGATCACTCCTACGGGAGCGGGGCATAACATAATGGTATCAAAGCACGACTTTACGTGCTTGGACTATTGATTGAATTTTTTAACTCCGTTGTTTTCGCGAACTCTGAAGTGTTGCTTCTGCAAAGTTGATATCGTTGGTGCGCCCTCTCAAATGTCCCAAGGATGTCCGTATAATAAGTCTAACTATTTTGCAAAACATAGAAGAACAGTTTTTGACAAGAAACAAAAAGGTGGTTCGCATAAGCACGATTGGCTAAGTCGGGCTGGGCATATATACCAAAGTTGCGTCGACCCTAGCAAAGTCGAGTGCGAGATTCGTAATATTTCGAGCAAGAATGAGTTGAACTCGATTAACTAAAGTGAGATGACTATCGATAGGGATGCTATCGAGCAACGATAACGTCGGTATGATATAGATGAGCGTGCTTGGAATTCGAAAAATGGTTCAAATAGAAAATTTAAAGAAGTCAATTTTTATTCGAATGATGGTCTTGATGATTTATTGAATGAATTCATCCCTGAGCGGTGTATACGATAGCCTCAGGGATATCGATCGATCGATTGAGGATGTGGGATGTCAATGAGTCTATCAGCAAGCGTCGCGTCTATGCAAAGCCATAGATAGAGTATCGTTAATAAGTATAGTCTTGAGATTTAATGAGTTGTTTCGAACGACGTAAAAATTTATGCGCACGGGTCGTGCACGGGATCGAGGATTATGCGAGTATGAAATGCAAAATAATTGAGTAGGTGAAATCAAATCGAGAAAAAGTTAGGGTGTACGAATGGATGACTTGATCGAGAAAATTGATACGGATCGTATACAAAAAGTTAGCACGATAAGAAGATAGCGTGCATAAAAAGTTAAATTTTGAAGTTACACAATGACTCTAAGGATTGGATTGAATGTTGCTCGATGATTTGAGTTAGCAAGGAATGATGCGAATTGAGGAAATATGTTGGGCGATGACTTAAGATAGACGGATAAATAATACGTGAATTTGGGTTTGAGGAAATTGATGTTGTAAATGATTCGAGGGATAATGATCGAACTTGAATTTGAATGTTGAGAAGATTATCCTGTCAGACGATAGCATCATTTGTACGACTCAAAATTCGTTGCAAAGGAAGATCGCCAGGTAACGCATATCATCGATGGTATTGAGGCATATCAAAGATCGATATGCGATAACTCGGGGGTACTCTGACTCGACGAATGACGATCGTGCAAGTGTTATTGTTCGGTTGGATGCTATACTTAGGATTTTGATTGAGATGAATGTTGGCTAAAAAATGATCGTGTCTTGATGGTTTCGTTGATAACCACAACGTCGACGATCTTGGCTTGCGCGAGCACAACTCTAGCCTCGCACATGCGTTGTGTCGGATTTGCGGCGATCGTTTCGCGTGAGCGCGGACATGGTGATTCATGTCGCGGGAATGATCGAACTCGAAAAATCAGGATGCGGCAACTTTGATTGTCTCGACTTGTTGGTTTCATGCGAAGGAAAATTCGGGGATGTTAGGGCTTGCGATTGATGGTTGAATGAAACTTGAGGATTGAGTAGGTACAATCCATGCATCGAGAATGATTTAGTCTAGACACAAAACAATAGTTACGTCCCGATGAGGATGATTACCCCGCAGGAGCGTACATGGTGATTCATGCCTACCGTGGATAATCTGAATCGCGTGAGATCGGGGCGCAACATTTTGTTAAGCTAAACGACATCATGATCGAATACGTAAATTGGGGATGAATGACTTAGGGAGTATGAAATGTGAATTATGGTTTAACGATGAATTGTGTCGTAGCGTGTTTGATTTGGAAGGATTGATAGACGGATTATGTCGAACGTGTTCGAAGAGATAGACTATGCGAAATGGCTTGTTGGTCGAGCGATGTTGATGTATCAAAGATTTGGCTGAGTGAACTTACGATATGATGGCTTTGCTGAATGACAAAGACCCCGTGCGACGAATGTTGGGATGTGTGTAGGAAATCGATGCTCGATGTTTAGAAATCGGAGTGATACGAGCTTGAATAGAAAAACCCGTAATATCAACTTGGTTTGACCTTAGGATGGGGTCAGTGTTGATATTATTGCTTGGGAACGGTGATTCCAATACTGACAATTGACTTTAGCCTAGAGAGATGGCCTAGCAGCTAGGCAAAATATCCATGTTGCGAGAGTTAGCATCGGTACGATTGACTTTCACGATTGAAAGGATGAATCGATAGGTGGGATTGGATTCACTATCACAAGGCTTGGCTGAAATGCATGTATTTTGGGGACGCCTAAAATATGTGCACGATCCAACTAAGTGATACGTTGAATCAAGTGAGACTTGAGGAATAAAAAAGTGTCAAGGATTTAGAAATAGAGTCTCAAGGGAATGTGAGGGTAGCATGAGCGTGGCTCGAATTTGAGAAATACATAGGAGGAATGTGCGCGAGAGTCGTTGAACGTTCGAGTGATAAGTCAATGAGTAGGTACTCAGTTAGTTTCGAGGACGAAACTTTTTCTGAGTGGTGTATGATATAGTGCCCCGTCCCGCTCAGTCAATCGGAGGAATCAAAACGCCGACGGCGTTCGGACTTAGCCTTGCAACGGTTGCTCGAAGACATTGCTCGGTCGAAGCGACCTCTCGCTCAGGTGGGGTAGTTTCGGTGAACTTGCCTCATCTTAGCCTTCACATAATAAATCGCATGTTTTCAACTTGCACAAGTAGGCTTGATAATAAAAGAGACGAATCAACATAGATAAGAGAATAATCCCGACGGGTCAAATTGAGTTAGAATATGGAAAGGTCCAACGGTCGACTTAGAGTTGGTGCACGACGTGCTTTGAAAATGACACTCGATCCTTCGTCCCATGGCTTAGGAGAAGGAAAGTTGGTATTCGCCGCAAAGCTAAGTTTTAGCCTAAGTCATAGGCGTCGCCCACATGAATGCTTCATAAAGCATGCACGGTCCTATCGTCCAAGGCTTGGCATAGCCTTGGTTTGCCCATGAGTTAAGTTGCGTTGAACGGATTATGACATAAGTCTAGGCACCCAAATGACTTGGTCGTTCAAAGTCTAACGCATGCGCGACACGTTTTTGCAATGCGAGGCTTGACGCAACCTTTGCTCGTCGAGTCGTTGTGCGTTTAAGTCAGGCAAGTTATGTTAGGCGATCAGAGTGGTAGCAAGCACGGTCCTACGAGTTCTATAGCTGGGTATAACCACATAGTCTTACGATCTTAAGGCCCGTCATATAGAGTATGACTTAGGCGATGGTGTCGCATAGAGTTCAGTTGGCTTAAGGCACGATGCAGGGACTTAGTGTCTTAAGGCATGAGCTACAGTTGATTTCAAGTCGAGTTTAGAAGAAGGGCTTTCGATAGGCATTCATGAGTTGAGTATTAAGGATAGAGCAAAAAGGAAGAAGGCTCGCGACCGTGGGTCGTCGAGGGATCTCAATTTTAGAAGCCTTGAGCTTGGTTTTGAAAGAGATGGTAATACTGATAAAGGATGACTGTGTGAGACGTCAGTTTAAGTCGAGTCTTGCATGGTCATTGGATAACTTGTCGACAAGGGCGATTTGTTTCCTCGAGCGACAACCCGGGGCCACGGGACTGACTCGGCCTAGGAGAAAACACGGTATAGCCGAGCTGGGGGTACTGCTCATATTAGTCGGGGACTTTCACCGGGGCTCGCTACTTACGCTGAAGGGGCCCCGAATAACAAAGCTATAAGTCCAGGAATAGCTTGTGGTGCTAGTGACCTCATATAGATGTGTCGGCATGGGTGGCAATCCGTGTGTGTGCCTTTGGATTGAGTTGAGTTGAATGTGTATGCAGTTAGAAGACAATGTTTGGGCCTAATATTTAGCTTCAACATAGGCGACGTGCTTCGACATGATTTGTCGTGTCGAGTCTTAAGTTGTCGGCATAAGAGTTGATTAAGTTGGTTTGAGTCGTTGGAGTTTAAGTCAGGAAACCGTCGCAAGGCAAAGTTGGTTGAGTGATACTATCTTAACAAGTCTCAATTGGGTCAGTTGGTGACCAAAGTAACAAGGACCGCGAGGCGGCGATGTGGTTTAGTCTCATTAAAGGGCAAGGTACAACCTCAATATAGATTTGTAGCACGGTCACATGGAAATGGAGTCTCACCGTGTAGTTGTATCTCTGGTTATGAGCCAAAAGGCAAGCACAACTTGATAGGTTACCGTTTTTGGCACGCAAATGAGTCTAGAGGCAAGGTATAAGTTAACGTTGTTGTTGCAAGCATGGGATAGTCTAGAGACACAAAATAGGCCAAGGTGTCGGTCCTAAAACTGATCCTAAGAAAAGAGTTAGAAAGATAATACAAAAGGTACTATGTTGCACAAAGTAAATCAAACATGTTGGTTTTGTATGGGTGGGCGAAGAGCTCATTCCACCAGTACAGTTGAGTACTGACATCCACATAGTTTCCATGTGCAGGCACATATAAAAGCTCGTGGCACGTAGCTCGCTTGGATGCGTCGAGGCACGGAGTTCCTTGGCGATTCGAAGCATGCGACCGCATGGAGTCAAGACTTATATGGGACATAATGTATGGACGTCGCCTTCCAAAGCATCCGCTGGCTCAAGACTTGTATTGAGAGATGAGAGAGAGCTGAGGGACTTGTAATATGAGAAGAGTGAGCTTGAGTGACTTAAAATCATGGCCTTGCGCCCCATTGTAACCTTTGTTTCAATATCAATAAGGAGCTTCTTTTGAATAACTCGTATTTTACTTCAAATTTCGTTGCTGTTATTCAATGTCTCTGCTTGGGATTTTTGTGCGACGACCCCGTCGCAGTCGCTGAAATCGACCGTTATGGAACCCACCTTACACGAGAGCAATCTAGGCTCGTGCGGCATCACGCCTCAGCGAGGACGATCGCTCCTACAGGAATGGGGTGTGACACCAAGCACAGATAGACAAGTATATGGCGGTGACTATGTCACCTGGAGAAATCCCAATATCTATATCTCAGATGAAATTACAAGATTGACAAAAACTAATGTTGAACCCTTTGTCCTAATAGGTTCAACCCCTTCACCACACTCAAGAAGAAAAGAAAGATTACAATTGAAATTGTTCACCAACCCGTAGTAGTCTCCCTAACCAAAGTTGACGACCCCTCGATTAGATCTCTTATTCCTTCTGTCTTGGATGGCGAAGTCGTAAGTGCAAAGTACGAAACTTTCTTTTAGATTTACTGTTGACGAGCACATCGAATCTCCACTTTTGTGCTGTAGTTTGTGCCTTCACCCTCACCCCATATATATAGGATGAGAAAAACCTATTTTAGGTCATAATAGGATTTCTTAAATAGGAAGCCCTCAAATAAGAATCCTACTACACCTAAAATAGCCCATCAACATCCTATTTTAGATTGTAATAGGATCTCTTAAATAGGAAACCCTCAAATAAGAATCATATTATATCTAAAATAGCCCAGCACTAATTATGGACATCCAAATCAAATTAAATCAAATATTTAATCAGATTTGGACTCCATAAATATGTTATTACCAAATCCAGACTGGACTCCAACATTATTTGGTAGGTTTGAATCAAAACTAATAAACTTGGAGATAAGGGTTTACTTAGAGCAAGCTATATTGTGTTGGTTCAACTGAATCAACCAGATCAATTAATATTGGTGCCCTTGGTATCTTTTTAGGCTCGTTTTGAGTCCAATTTGGATAGTTTTTCCACATCTTTGGCACTATTCGAGACTCGTATGATTATCCATATCAGCATTTGGTGGTAGTTGTTTATTTTGGAATTTAGGCTCTTCGTAAGTACGTTCGTTTTCGATATGTCAACTCTTCATAAAATGCGGACCATGTAAGTATACATTGTTGGTGTTTTGCCGTAGAGACTTAAAAGATGCCAGGGGCACTTTGCACATGAGATTATTTCTGTCATGTTTTTTGTCATGCTTTTTGTTAAGCATGACAAAAAAGATACTAAGTGGAAAGAAGGCTAACTGCACAAAAAAGTATTCATGCTTTTTGTCATGCTCATGAGATTATTTTTCTATGGAGCTAAGTCCCGAAGCAACTCAAGCTAAAGGGTGCTAAGTGGCGCTTTGTTGGCGCACTTTGCACTTTGCCCATCAGTATCGACACTTTGTGCGCGAGGGCTAAGCGCAGCTATGCGCGCATGCATTGCTACGCTACTGTGCTACTGCGCAGGCGCACAGGCTGAGTAGGCACAGTAGCGCTGGTGGCAGATGATGTGGCTGATTGGAAGATTTGAATGGTTATGGAAATATTGAGTCAATTATTCAGATCCATCTTTTGTGGGATTTGAATTTAATTTATTCAAATCTTTCCATAATTCGCTCATATCTTTAAGCAATCAGTTAAGTTCAGCATTAGAGATTAGGGTTTCGACCCCACTCTATAAATACTCTCTTCATACCTGTCACGCCCCGCTCCCGTAGGAGCAATCGTCCTCGCTAAGGCGTGATGCTGCACGAGCCTAGATTGCGCTCGTGCAAGGCGGGTTCCATAACGGCTGATTACAGCAGAAATTAGAACAAAACACAAGGTATTCAAAAGAAGCTCTTTATTGATATTGAAACAAAGGTTACAATGGGGCGCAAGGCCAAGATTACAAGTCTCTCAAGTTCACTCATCTCATATTACAAGTCACTCAGCTCTCTCTCATCTCTCGATACATGTCTTGAGCCAACGGATGCTTCGGAAGGCGACGTCCATACATTATGTCCCGTATAAGTCTTGACTCCATGTGGCCGCATGCTTCGAATCGCCAAGGAACTCCGTGCCTCGACGCTTCCAAGCGAGCTCCGCGCCACGAGTTTCTACCTGTGCCTGCACATAAAAACTATATGGGTGTCAGTACTCAACTGTACTGGTGGAATGAGCTCCTAGCCCACCTATACAAAATCAACACGTTTGATTTACTTTGTACAATATAGTCCCGTCTTATCAATTGTCTTTATAGTCTTGCCTTAAGATCAGTTTTAGGACGGACGTCTCGACCAATTTGGTGTCTCTAGACCATCCCGTGCTTGCAACAACAGTGTTAACCTATCGAGTCGTGTTTGCTTTACGGCCCAAAATCAGAGACGCGACTACGTGATAGTATCCAATTTCCTTGAGACCGTGCTACAAATCTATTGTGCCGTGCCTCGCAACTCAGTGTGACATAACCATATCGCCGTCTCGCGGCCCTTGCTACTTTGATCACCAACTGACCCAAATCAAGACTTGTGGGCTAAGTGTCACTCGACTGTCTTTGTCTTGCGGCGTTTCCTGACTTAAACTCAAAACCGCTCAATTCCCAACTTGTGCAACACTATGCAAACAACTTAAGACTTGACACCACATCTCGTGCCGAAGTACGGTGTCTACGCTGCGGCCAAATCTTAGGCCCCAAAACATTGTCTTTATCGTGTACCTATTCCTTCCGACTCTCGATATACTGCACATAATACTGAACTCAATCCAAAGGCATATACGCGGATCGCCGCACATGCCGACTTATCTATATGAGGTCACTAGCATAACAAGTTATACCTGGACTCATAGCTTGCGTTAGCCGGGACCCTTCCAGCGCAAGGTAGCTAGCCCCTGGAAGTCTCCGACTAACCTAGTGCTATTGATTCAGCACAGATATCACCGTGTTTCCTTTCTTGGCAGAAATGGTCCCATGGCCCTGGGTTGTCGTTACGGAGAAACTCTACCTTGTCGACAAGTTGTCCAACGACCATGCAAGACCCGACTCAAACTGATGTCTCACACAGTCATTCTACTTTCAGTATTATCATCTCTTTCAAAATCGCTTTAATCTTACGAGGCAAGTCATTACGATAAAAAAAAGGATTGATTAGTTCTGTGTTGGCTTACTAGGTTTGCCAATCCATCTGCAACCGAGTTACAGTTCAAGACTTCTATCCTTGAGACCCCTTGACGACCCATGGTTGCGAGCATTCTTTCCATGTTACCCTATCATTTTATTCAACTCATAAATGCCTATTTGATAGTCCTTTCTCCAAAACTCACTTTGAATCAATTGTGGTCCTTGCCTTAAACACTAAGTTCGTGCATCGTGCCTTAAGCCAATTGTGCTCTACGCGATACTCCTGCCCAAATCGATGGGCCTTGAGATCGTGGGAATACTTAACTTGACAAACCTCAAAAGAATGGGACAGTACTTGGGATGTCTTAGGTCGACCGGCATAACTTTGCCTGACTTAATCAAACCTACAACTTAACCAGAGGGACGAGCGAAGGCTATGCCAAGCCTTGCATCGTGGAAGCATGCATGCTTTATCGAGTATTTACGCGGGCGACGCCTACGACTTAGGCTAACTCTTAGCTTTACGGCGAAAACTGACTTTCCTTCTTCCAAGCCACGGGACGAAGGATCGAGTGTCATTTTCAAAGCACGTCGTGCACCAATTTTAAGCCGACCGTTGGACCTTTCCATAGTCTAACTCAATCGATCCGACTTTGGATTATTCCCTTACCCATGTGGATTCGTCTCTTTTATTATCAAGCCTACTTGTACAAGTTGAAAACATGCAATTTATTATATGAAGGCAAAGATGAGACGAGTTCACCGAAACTACCCCACCTGAGCGATGAGTCGCCTCGACCGAGCGATGTCTTTGAGTCGCCGTTATAAGGCTAAGTCCGAACGCCGTCGGCGTTTCGATTTCTCCGATTGACTGAGCGGGGACGGGGCACTACGTCATACACCACTCAGAAGAAGTTTCGTCCTCGAAACTAACTGAGTTCTTACTCACTTACTTATCACTTTTGTTCTACGTTCAAGGACTCTCGCACACACTACACCTATACGTTTCTTCAACTCGAGCCACGCTCGTGCTATGGTTACCTTTCTCCTCGAACAACTATATCTCAACTTAGGTAACTTACTCTCGTCGCACACACGGACAACTCAGTCCTAGGCAATCCATCCGATCAACCAATATCCAAGTTCGTGTTAATCTAATGATCGCGCTACCACCAATCTTTTCCTTGAAACATAATTTCAAAATCTTCAACACTTTTCCGTTCCTCTAGTCCCACTTGATTCAACGTATCACTTAGTTGGATCGTGTACATATTCTAGGCATCCCCAAAATACATGCGTTTCAGCCAAGCCTCGTGATAGAGAATCCTCCATCACCACTCGAGTCGGATCATGCACATATTCGGGCGTCCCTGATATACGTGCATGTCAACCGAGAATCGCGAGTGGTGCCTCAACAAATCCTACCACTTCGCACTCGGACGTCTGCCTAACCGCTAGGCTATGTCTTTTCGCCAGTATTGGAATCATAGTTCCCAAACAACAATATCAATACTGACCCCGTCCTAAGGTCAAACCAAATTGATAGTACGGGGTTTTCTACCCAAGCTCCCATCACTTTGATTTCTAAACATCGAGCATCGATTTCCTACAAACATCCCAATATTTTGTCGTACGGGGTCTGAGTCATTCAATAAAGCCATCCTACCGTAAGTTCACTCAACAAACTCTTCGACATATCAATATCGTTCGTTCATCAAGCCATTTCGCATAGTCTATCCCTTTAAACACGTTCGATATAGTTTGCCTATCACTCCTTCTCAAATCAAGCATGCTATGGCACAATTCGTCGCTAACCAAAATTTTGCATTCCATCTTCCCTAAGTCATCTAATCTAATTCACGTAATCGATCACAAGGTCGTCTGACTTAATCATATTTCATATTTCGATCTCACGCGAGTCCGATTATCCACGGTGGGCATAAAATCACCATGCACGCTCATGCGGGATAATCATCCTCATCGGGACGTAACTCTTATTTTGTGTCTAGACTAATTCATTCTCGATGTGCGGATTGGACCTACTCAATCCTTAAGTTTATTTCATTCATCAATCGTAAGTCCAAATATCCTCGAATTTTCCTTCGCATCAAACCAACAAGTTGAGACAAATCAAAGTTGACGTGTCCTGATTTTCTAAGTTCGATCATTCCCGCGACATGAATCACCATGTCAGCGCTCACGCGAAACGATCGCCCCAAATCCGACGCGACGTATGTACGAGGCTGGAGTTGCGCTCGCACAAGACAAGAATATCGACGCTGTGGTTATCCGCGTAACCATCAAGACACAATCATTTTTATCCAACATTCATCTCAATCAAAATCCTAAGAATAGCATCCAACCGAACAATAACACTTGTACGACCGTCATTCACCGAGTTAAAGTACCCCCGAGTTATCGCATATCGATCTTTGATACGCCTCAATACCATCGACGATATGCATAACCTGACGATCTTCCCTTGCAACCTATTTCGAGTCGTACGAATGATGCCATCGTTCTACTGGATAATATCCTTGACATTCAAATTCAAGTTCAATCATTATCCCTCGCTATTATTTACAACATCAATTTCCTCAAACCAATTTCACGCATTGTTCCTCCGTTTATCTTAAGTCATCGACCAACATATTTTCTCAATTCGTATCATTCCTTGCTAACTCAAATCATTGAGCAACATTCAATCCAATCCTTAGAGTCATTTGCGTAACTTCAAAATTTAACTTTCTCATGCACGCTATCTTCCCATCGTACTAAATTTTTCTACACGATCCGTATCAATTTCTTCGATTAAGTCATCCATTTGTACACCCTAACTTTTTTTCGATTCAATTTCACCTACTCAGTTATTTTTGCGTTTCATACTCGCACAATCTTCAATCCCGTCCACGTTCCGTACGCGTCAATTTCTAGGTTGTTCGAATCAACTCATCCAAATCTTCAAGACTACAACTTGTTCAACGACACTCAATCTAAGGCTTTGCCTAACGCGATGCCTGCTGATAGACTCATTGGCACCCCCCATCCTTGATCGATCGATCAACATCCCTGAGGCTATCGTATACACTACTTAGGGATGAAGTCATTCAACAAATCCTTAACTATCATTCGAATCAAAATTGACTTCTTCAAATTTTTCGTTCGAACCATTCCTCAAATTCCAAGCACGCTCATCTATATCGCATCGACGATAACATCATCGCTCGATAGCACCCCTACCGATAGTCGTCTTACTTTACTCAATCGAGTTCAACTCATTCTTGCTCGAAACATTACGAATCCTGTACTCGACTTTGCTAGGGTCGACGTAACTTTGGTGTATATGTCCAGCCCGACTTAGCCAATCGTGCCTATACGAACCATCTTTTTGTTTCTTTTCAAGAACTGTTCTCCTATGTTTTGCAAAATAGATAGACTTATTGTATGGACATCCCGTGGGACATTTGATAGAGAGCGCACCAACGATATCAACTTTACGAAAGCAACATAGTTTGCAAAAATAAAGAAGTTAAAGAATCCAATCGATAGTCCAAGGACGTAAATCTGTGCTCTGATACCATTATGTCACGCCCCGCTCCCGTAGGAGCGATCGTCCTCGCTAAGGCGTGATGTCACACGAGCCTAGATTGCGCTCGTGCAAGGTGGGTTCCATAACAGCCAATTACAGCAGAAATTAGAACAAAATACAAGTTATTTAAAAGAAGCTCTTAATTGATATTGAAACAAAGGTTACAATGGGGCGCAAGGCCAAGATTGCAAGTCTCTTAAGCTCACTCATCTCACATTATAAGTCACACAGCTCTCTCTTATCTCTCAATACATGTCTTGGGCCAGCGGATGCTTCGGAAGGCGACGTCCATACATTATGTCCTATATAAGTCTTGACTCCATGCGGCCGCACGCTTCGAATCGCCAAGGAACTCCGTGCCTCGACGCATCCAAGCGAGCTCCGCACCACGAGCTTCTACCTGTGCCTGCACATAAAAACTATGTGGGTGTCAGTACTCAACTGTACTGGTAGAATGAGCTCCTCGCCCACCCATACAAAACCAACACGTTTGATTTACTTTGTGCAACATAATCCCGTCTTATCAATTGTCTTTCTAGTCTTGTCCTAGGATCAGTTTTAGTACAGACGCCTTGGCCTATTTGGTGTCTCTAGACCATCCCGTGCTTGCAACAACAACGTTAATCTATCGAGTCGTGTTTGCCTTACGGCCTAAAATCAGAGACGCGACTACGCGACAGTATCCAATTTCCTTGAGACCGTGCTACAAATCCATCGTGCCGTGCCTCGCAACTCAGTGTGACATAACCATATTGCCGCCTCGCGGCCCTTGCTACTTTGATCCCCAACTAACCCAAATCAAGGCTTGTGGACTAAGTGTCACTCGACAGCCTTTGCCTTGCGGTATTTCCTGACTTAAACTCAAAACCGCTCAATTCCTAACTTGTGCATTACTATGCCAACAACTTAAGACTTGACACCACATCTCGTGTTGAAGTACGGTGTCTATGCTGTGGCCAAATCTTAGGCCCCAAAACATTGTCTTTATCGTGTACCTATTCCTTCCAACTCTTGATATACTGCACATAATACTTGACTCAATCCAAAGGCATATATGCGGATCGTTACCCATGCCGACTCATCTATATGAGATCACTAGCATAACAAGCTATACCTGGACTCATAACTTGCGTTAGCCGGGACCCTTCCAGCGCAAGATGGCTAGCCCCCTGGAAGTCCCCGACTAATCTGGTGCTATCGATTCAGCACTGCTATCACCGTGTTTCCTTTCTTGGCCGAAACGGTCCTATGGCCCTGGGTTGCCGTTACGGGGAAACTCTACCTTGTCGACAAGTTATCCAATGACCATGCAAGACCCGACTCAAACTGACGTCTCACACAGTCATTCTACTTTCAGTATTACCATCTCTTTCAAAATCAAGTTTAAGACTTCTATCCTTGAGACCCCTCGACGACCCATGGTCGCGAGCATTCTTTCCATGTTACCCTATCATTTTATTCCACTCATAAACGCCTATTTGATAGTCCTTTCTCTAAAACTCACTTTGGATCAATTGTGGTCCTTGCCTTAAACACTAAGTTCGTGCGTCGTGCCTTAAGCCAACTGTGCTCTACGCGATACTCCTGCCCAAATCGACGGGCCTTGAGATCGTGGGAATACTTAACTTGACAAACTGCAAAAGAGCGGGACAATACTTGGGATGTCTTAGGTCGACCGGCATAACTTTGCCTGACTTAATCAAACCTACAACTTAACCAGAGGGACGAGCAAAGGCTATGCCAAGCCTTGCATCGTGGAAGCGTGCATGCTTTATCGAGCATTTACGCGGGTGACGCCTATGACTTAGGCTAAGTCTTAGCTTTGCGGCGAATACCAACTTTTCTTCTCCCAAGCCACGGGACGAAGGATCGAGTGTCATTTTTAAAGCACGCCGTGCACCAATTTTAAG
This sequence comes from Iris pallida, assembly GCA_029216955.1. NCBI lineage: Eukaryota > Viridiplantae > Streptophyta > Magnoliopsida > Asparagales > Iridaceae > Iris > Iris pallida. The sequence continues at coordinate 28,284,898 of JANAVB010033017.1, forward strand.
CGGATCGTTGGACCTTTCCATATTCTAACTCAATCGATCCGACTTGGGATTATTTCCTTAGCTATATGGATTTGTCTCTTTTATTATCAAGCTGACTTGTGCAAGTTGAAAACATGCGATTTATTATGTGATGGGAAAGATGAGGCGAGTTCACTGAAACTACCCCACCTGAGCGATGAATCGCCTCGACCGAGCGATGTCTTCGAGTCGTCGTTACAAGGCTAAGTCCGAACGCCGTCGACGTTTCGATTTCTCTGATTAACTGAGCGGGGACGGGGCACTACAGTACCTTTATTGAAAACTACTCAGAAATTAAGGGACGAAGAGGGTCGCGCAGCCGTTGCCATTGGAGTCCACGAAGTTCAGCGAGTTCGTGAAAGGAGGTGACAGCGAGCGTTCCAGAAATTCTTTTGAACTTGCTGGTTCCTGGGAGCGCATATCGCAGTAGGGCAAATTTTGCTTTGAATAACGGTGATCTTCATCACCCCAGTAAAGTTGTCATCAACAACCCCGATTCTCACAAAGAGATCGTGTCTTCAACTCTGGTTCTCACAAAGAGATCGAGTCATCAACCTCGTATATCACAAAGAGAACGAGTATTCATCTTCATGTCTCACTAAGAGATGGAGATTTCCAGCTAAGATCTGTTTCTGGAATAACATACATTGCTGATTGTACTTCAGTTTGGGTTACCTTTATATCCTTCTATTATATTATTCTGTTATCATTATATTACTTGTTAATCGGTACCCGGACTTCTGTGTTAGATTCGGATTTGATCCAACGAATTATGCGATCGGAATCGGTGGATAGCGGTATTGATTGTTGATATTATTAGGGGTACAATATTACCACGATGTTTCTCTAGACTCGATGTTTCTCGCCCTCATGACAGGTTTACTCACATTCATATTTGGACACACCCCTTCGTACTCGATTGGTCGTCCGAAATCCGTCTTATAGATTATCGAGTAGGATTTTTATTTCAGAATTGACTCTTGGACTTGTGAATTAGTCGTGATATTCTTGGGTTACCCATCTTATACATCCTTGACCAAACAATTTGTATCCTCTGTTGGGTTTTCTTTTGAATACTCCGTTTTTAAATCTATAATAAAATAAAATAATTAAATTATTATCGGCCTCCGGGGAAGTCGTGTACGTAGCACTGCCCTAAGAGTTAGCTCGGGTCTATGTAGAGCTGTCAAAATGGGCTAAGCCCGTTGGGCCGGCCCGCCCCGTCCGCCAAAAAGGTGGGTTGGGCCGAGCATTTAATAGCCCGCCAAACAGGCGGGCCTAGGCGGGCTGGCCCGCTAGTAGCCAGCCCCGCGGTAGGCTAGCCCACGGGCCAAGTGGGTTGGCCCGCCATCTATTTTTTTATAAAATTTTTAATTTTTTTATTTAGCACATATATGAGATATATATTATAAATGATAAAAATTCTCATTTAATGCAAGTAATGACGTATAAATATTAAATTTTGTCATTTATTTACATGAATGAAGGTGTTTTAAAGAAATATCTACTATTATAATGTTTCTTGTATTTTACCTGTAATTTGATGCATATGAGAGTGAGTAGAAATATTATATATATGATTTTTTTTCTTTTAAGAAACTAAAACAATAATTAAAAAAAGCGGGCCGGCCCGCCTAGCCCGTGGCCCGCCGGTGGGTTGGGCTGGGTTGAAAATTTTCCAGCCCACCAAAATGGCGGGTCGGCCCACCTCGCCCCGCCAAATGGTAGGTTATGGTGGGTTACGGGTCGGCCTGCCCCGCCGGCCCGTCTTGACAGCTCTAGATCTACGTGCAGACTGAATCCGAACGTCCCTAGTGGTAAAATTTTTGCTCTACCCGAATCTCGTTGCCGCACACGACGTCGAGAGAATAACCCCGACTTAGCTCCGCCCAGAGAAACAACAAAGAATAGCAGCGATCTTGAGAGGACGAGAATTTCAGAGAGAAAAATATTTTTTGTGTTTGAGAAGAAGGAGAGGGACTCAATATATAGGCAATTGGGTTTAAGGCCAACGGGCAAAATTAAAGGACATTTAATTTGACGTTACTGGAAAAAAAAATTGAACCACAAAGTTTTTAGGGTCTCGGCCCGAATCTGAAGAGGAAATCGAATCGGCAATCGGCGCCTGCAGGTGTGGGCCTGCGCCCGTTACCTAACCGGGCCGGGCGGCGGCGGCGGCGCGCGCTGTTGGAGTTGGAACTTGGCACACACACGAAGAGCTAGAGAGGAGAAGGAGAGCTTATGGAAATTGTAAGTTGCTGTTTTTACTTGATGTTGTTATTCTTTATTTGAGACAGCCTTTATATAGGCAATAGATGACAAGAGTAGTGCAAAAGAGCCTGGAGCAAATAGCTCCTACAAATGTGCTATAACATAGAATAACCACTAGAGACTAGGACACTAGCTAAAGACTAGGAAAAAAGCAAACCAAGCAATAGGATTAATTTCTGTCACCCCCAGTTTTTAGGAACAGGGGTATTTTTGTCATTTTATACTTTTGAATATTTTTGAAATTTATTTTATTATTTATGATATTGTTTTGGGGTTATTTGAGTCGGGTTCGAATTTCAGCTCATTCCGACTTGTATCGGGGACCCGGGGTAGCTTAGACTCTGATCGGGACCCAACTGGAACCGACCAACTTGTCATGACCAAACCCAGATATTTATATTTGACTAACCCCATTTGATTTTAGTGGGATTAGGGATTAGAATTGGATTTTAGAACTTAAAATTAGGAGTTTTCAAGTTACCATTTTGACCCCAACTCAAACCACTCATTTCTTTGACTTGGAGGGCATTTTGGTAAATTGCCAAATGCTCCCAACCCTCTATAATGTGGCCGGCCATGTGTGGAGCACCCCCTCTCCTTTGCTTCACTCCAAAGCAACCTCTCTCTCTCCATTTCATTTCCTTTTTTTGAAGTTTCTTCTCCTTCAAGAAGATCAATTAGGTATGCTTTTAAAACCTTCATTAATTCTCTTTTGCATTTATTTCCTTCACCATAAATGAGGAAGAGACCACCCTCTAAATTTTGCCCATAGAATTTGTAGGTTTCCCTAGAAATCTAGTTTATGGATTTAATTGGGGGTTTTCCTTTAGAGAGGAGTATATATGTATATATATGTGTATATATATTTATATGTATTTGAGTGTGTATAGAGAGTGGTGGTGGTGGTATTGGGGTCATGAGAATGGTGGTGATGTCATGAGAGTGGTAGTGGTAGTTGTTTGCAAAAACAAAAGTTATTGAACTTTATTGATATAAACTTTGTAAAAGATTACAATTTGAATTCTGGGAATGGTACAACTTTAGGAATCCAATCTAGATGACGATTGCTTTATCCCTTGGACGATGTGAACTCTGAAGACGAAGCCTCTGAAGTTGAAGACAACTCTGGAATTGAAGGCAAAAAGTCTCGGAAGTTGAAGGCAAAAGCCTCGGAAGAATGCAGCAGCACTTGGGCAAGAACTCCTGGACTCTCTGATCTCTCTATGATCTCTGATCTGATCCTTGATCCCCTTGAATGGAGACTTGAAACTCTATTTATAGAGTTCTGGAAATAACTAACTTTTAGTTATTCTAGACTGCGCATGATGGATTGCGCAGCAGTTGGATTTCACAATAATGGACTGCACAGGCAGTTGCTGGATCATGGGCCAACTGACTTGGACACATGGCATCATTTGATTGAAATGTGCATGATCGTGCATAGACGGTTGCCACGTAATGAGCAATCGATGGCATGAATGCCACGTGTATTTTGTCATTTGTGTTGATAGAACGCGCACACTGAATTGCGCTGACTTTGGATTGCGCAGACTTGGACTGCGCAAGAATGGATTGCGCCAACATGGATTGCGCCAACATGGATTGCGCTGCCAGCTGTCCTCGAGCGCCATGCTATACGATTAAACGAACAGTCGCCTCGTTCTCCGCGCTGTCAGCTGTCAGGAAGATTTGATTGTGTCAGGTAATGATGATGATTTGCCACGTCAGCCTGCGCGCTTGGTAGTGTGCGCAATCTAGTATGCGCAATCTGTATACTGCACAATCTGATGTCTGCGCAGTTCATTTGAAAGATTCATTTCTTGATCTTCTGACTTTGTTGATGTGTGCAACTTGATTTTTCAGGACCTACAAGACCCCCTTCAAAGTTTTCGAAAGTTGAATTTATTCAAAATTTCGAAATACTTTGAATTTTGAAATTGAAATCAATTTGTGCATGTAGTGAGTTGTCTGCGCAACCTGAGGGATTAGCCCCATTTTTAGGCGCAATCTAAGGCGGCCGTTTCGATTTGAAAAACTATAAATAGCTCTTCAATTCCTTCGAAGTGTTCTTTACTTGCTTTCTTCGTGCACTTGAGAGAAAAATTTTCGAGCTCTTTCTTTCTTTCTTCTCCGACGATCTCGATGGCTCCTCGACGATCCTCCGCCGCTGATAAGGGCAAGGCCCCCGCCGAGTCATCGGCTAGGGCTGCGCGATGTGCTTCTCGTCACGAAACTGCTCATCCTGCGCTGTTAGGTAGATGACCTAATCAAAAACTCTTTTTAGAGTTTTGATTTCACTGTTCCTTCAGAATCCATCTCTTTTTAGAGATGTGATCATACTGCGCCACCCCTTTTTAGGGTTCTGGTTGCTCAAATCAGTTCGTTCTTCATTTTTATGAAGGACAACTCTCTGCGCAATCGGTTGAACTGTGCTGGCAAAAGTCAGCACAATTTGCTGATTTGTGCGGGACTGCCAGCGCAAACTGATGACTGTTTGTTTGTGCAATCTGATTATTGCGCAATCTGATATTGTGCAATCTGATGTTGCGCAGTTTGATGACAGAATTTTTGACTTGACTTGTACTAAATTTTTGTTTTCTTTGTCTGATGCAGTTAATACTAGAGAAGATCCCGGATATGAGGACTTTGTCGGGACCCTTTCAGAGTCAGAATACAAAGAGGACCTATCTCATGTGCACTATCCTCAATATGATCTGCCAACCTCCCGTCAGGCTATTTTGATATCCCAAGATAATGAGACTCTGCTATGTTTGATGAATGGACAACCTCTGGAGTCAGCAGACGCTGTCATTCACAAGAAGCCATTATTCTTGTTCGGCGATGCTTTTGAGAAAAGCTCTCAACCGAGCCCAAGGATGGAAGAAAGGATTGTCCATCAGGAGGATAGGACATTCTCGATACCAGATGTTTCTCGCTGCCTCCCCTTATCCCGGTATGCTCATACGAGCTATCAGAGGAAGATGGAATGGAACCTTACTCCTTTCCAAGATGCCCGTCCAGGAAAGATTTTTGTGAAGAAGGGGCCGAATAAGAAGGACATGTTCTACAGCTCCTCAGAACGATACAGTGTCTTGTTAAGAGGTTTGAAACCCGGTTGTATTCCGTCGGAGAATTCTTCCTTATTATTGTCCGTCAGAACTCCAATATTCGCGAACGAGTTTGTGAAGGTCGAAGGAAAGTACCCAGAGCAGGACCTCAGATTGACTGGACTGGTGAATCCAGATTTTAAGCGATGGAACTGCATAGCAAACTGGATTTTGACCAAGTTTGAAAATAAACTTCAGTAAATCAATTTGTACCAAGCAGTACATGCCACTATTTATGGTTTTGTCCCTAACCCGCAACTGTTCTTGGCTCTAGCAGAAAGATACAATTACAGAACAGGGACTTTCATGACTCCTGGCGGAGAGATCGGGTTTGCACTTCATGAGATGCAGTACATCTCTTACTTGCCAATGGGGGATGCCCCATATGAGGAATTTGTCCCAACTAATGATGAGTTGGACAAACTTCGAAAAGAGAACGCAGACATGGTAGCAGTCTTCGAAGAACTACTATGTCATTATAAAATCTGTTCTCTGTTTTACAAAAGTGCTACATCAAATACCTGTTATTCCTCAAAATGGTTGCCTTATCTGTTCCTTAACCACATTAAAGAAACGAAGACCAAGGAACATGATAGATGCTATCCTGACTTCTTTAGACCATTGAACAGTACAGAAGTGGTGAAACTGATGGAAGAAAGTGGCGATTTTGATGAAGAGATGAAGGATGATCATCAATATCCTCCTTTAAAGAAAGGAGACACTCTTGAAAGTTACTTGAGAATGGGATATAGATTCATGTCAAAAGAAGCCCATCTGGCGGGATTTTTGACATATTGGCTACGTCGGTTCGTAGTCCCAGGATCCAGTGTAGTAGACCGCTTCCATCGCGGTGTTCTTTTTGCCGCCGTAAGATTAGTCTTCGGCTATATGATGGATCTTTTATCAGCGATGACTTGTAAGTTGAATGCCAGTCTCCGTCTATACATTAATCTGATGTTGAAAGCTAAAGGAGAAAAAGAATTTCCTCGGCTAGAATTGTCGTATACATATCTGTTCGGGTGGTTGCTTCTTCACCATCCTACTTTGATGGACCCCGGCATGGGACCAGTCGACGGCAGCTTTTTGCGGAGATACTCTCATAGTAAGTGGAAATACACTTCTCTGAGAGATTGTAGATATGCTCTGAACCTGAGCAAAGGATGGAACTTTTGTTGCACTCCTCCTCCTGCTGGATATAAACAAATGTCGACAAATACGATTGACTCGAAGATGCAACCTTTGAGCCGTGCAGCTTTTGAGTGGTTGAAGACAATTCGACCGTCCCATTTGGTGTATCGGTTTGAAGAAGAATGTTATTTAGAGCCATATCTCCCCAGTCGATTTGCTCGGCAGTTCGGGTACGACCAATTCCACGTGGGAAATACCATCACATGCCTTAAAGGAAAGGGTTTCTTGATAGATGGGGCCCGAGCTTGGGCTTATTATAATGCTCGAGATACGAAAGTAACGTTCTCGATGCCAGTAAGTAGCAATCATGGCCCTCGGATGCTATTTACATACTCAGTATTCTATACATCTTCGAACACCTTTGTTGAGAATTTCAATCTCGTAGATAGCTTCGCGTCTTCAACGAGATTAAAGAAGGGAGGAGTCGTCATGTCGCTCCCAGGAAATGATGAGGTGCATGAACCAGTAGATGCACCTTTAGAAGCTTCAAGGGACATTATGTTCCCTGAAGAGGTAAATGCAGCATTGCGTATTTCTTTGAAGGTAGGTAGATCTCCAGCCAAGAAGAGGAGAAGAGAGGAGCCTCCCGCTCCGGCAGCAAAGAAGAGACTGGTCTTAGATCATTCCTCTGAAAAGATTACCACTAGATCTCAATCTCGGCAACTGATCGAGACAATTCAAAAAGAAGCCACCACACCGACTTCTGTACAAAGACAAGTCGAGACAATAAATGTAGAGAGTCCTGAAAGACCTCTACACAGAAAGAAAAGGTTGGTCCGTAGAAGTCAAGTTTTGTCTTCGATCGTGGCAGATGCTACAGCGGAATCACCATGTCATCTCCCACTCCCATTCCTGAGTCTGGTCATAGAACTCATAGTTCAGAACAAAGAGAAGAATTTGAGGAAAGGGAAGATCTTGATCCGAGAACTGAGGCCGAAGAGCCTAGAGAAAATATCATGGAGGAAGAGCAAGATGTTGTACGACCTCTTTCACCTGTCGCGGAGACGACTCAACTTCCTCCTACTCCTAGGACCCTCCGCGAAGAGGAAGATCGTGAAGTGATTGCAGCTCTAGAAGATTGCAACTACAGCCCGCTGGAAGACTATATTGACCAAGCTGCAACTACCAGCGGGAATGCACCAGAAGAAAGTGAAGATGAGGAGAGCTCTTCGTCCGAGAATATTGATGAAGATATACAAGATCCCGAAAGGGATGATGAAGTGCATATATCTCCTAATGCTGCCGATGATACCTTAGCTCCTAACAAGGAAGTTGAGGTAAAAGCATATCCAGAAACTGTTGCTGATACCTTGAATCCTGAAGAGGATGTTGAGGTAAAGGCATCTCCAGAAAAAGCAGCAGATGAAGAAGCTCCGGAGGAAACTCCCGCACTGATCCTCAAGGTATAGAATGAAATTAGCAATCTCCCTTTAAATAGATTGATAGCTAACATCTTTATTTGTATTTCCTGCAGATCTTAAGACTCCTCCAGCACCTCCGACATGCACGAACATAGTGCCTGTAACGACGATGATTGCTAGTAGCAGTCATCATTTATCCTACGGTACCTGAAGCGGGCAGTAGCCAAGCTGTTATGGCTGAAGCTACCTCTGTTCAGCTAGAGTCTATTCCTGCGGAGGATAGGCTCATTGCTGGATCGAACCAAGGTAAAACTGTTTTCATTTTTGATCTTCTTGGTCATTAGCAAACGACCGGCAAAATGACAATTTTACTTTTGCAGAGGAACAACCAGGAGGGGCAACCAGCTCCACTCTGGCTCCTTTATTCAAAGAGCCTGCTGTTCATATGCGAGAGATTGAATACCCTGCTGTCTCGTCATCAACAGGAGTAGCTGCGACTCCTGGTACTCTAGCAATTAATCAGCAGGTCATCCAATCATTTACTAAGTGCTTCTTTGAGTCCTTGGGACCTCTGGTCAATAAAATGATGAACAAAGAAGATGCTAATTTTTACACAATTAGAGGTCCGACCTCTTTCTTGGTGAAGGCTATAAGGGAGCAAGGTGACGAGGCTCAGGCCACTCTCCTCGACCATATACTGAATGAGCTGGAAATCTCCATAAAGAATTATAAGGAGCTCAACAAAGAGGAAGTGGAGTCTCTAGTGCAGGCAGAGTTCGAACGAATGGCTCAAGCAGCTGATATTAAAAGGGTGAATCTTCAGAATCTCTTGGAAGCTTACTCCACCAAATCTGCTGAATATAACTCCAAGCTGGAATCAGTAACCTTGATGGCTGAGAAAAAAGAGAAGAGAGCTGCTGAGCTGAGGGCAAAGATTGCTCGTCTCCAGAAGGAGTTAGAAGATGAAGTTACTGATCATCAGGTTGCAGTCCAACAATTCAATGCTCTGATTCAGGAGAGAGATGAGTACGTGGCAGCTCATGATGCCGAAATTACTCGCCGAACGGTGACCATGCCTGTTTTTAATGAAGAAACCGGGATGGAAGAGGCCAGAAGGAGGGTGATGTCCACTCGTGAAGAACGGTTACAGACTCTAAAGCAGCAGATTGATAATCTGATAATACCTCCGTCTTAGTAGAACATTTTGTATCTTTATGCCTTTTATAGTACATGTGTTTTTGTAATGTCTCATATTTTGATTAATAAAAGATATTTTTGCTGTGGCTCCATTATTTGTTGTATATCTTGTTCAGATATAAATAATAGAGATAGAAAATATATTTAGAGGTGCAAAACATGATATATTTCTTGATGATTTTGTAGAAAATAATTATATTCATTATATCTGCTCAGAGGTAACATGGACGTGGCAGAATATACCGAATATTATTATCTCAATTGACAACTTAATAGAAACGATAAGTTGCTGATGTGGATGATGAACGATGATGAATCGTCAGTATATGTGAGATGAATGGGAAAACCGTCAAATGATGGAATGAACGGACAAACCGTCAAAATGGATGATAATGAACGGATGAACCGTCAAGTGATGATGAATGAACGGGTGAACCGTCAGATAATGATGAATGAACGGGTGAACCGTCGGATGATAATGAACGGACGAACCGTCGGGTGGTAAATGAACGGATTAACCGTCGAATGAATGTGAATGGATGAACCATCGGATGAATATAATGAACGGACGAACCGTCAAGTGAATTGAATGAACGGATGAACCATCAGGTGATAATGAATGGGCGAACCGTCGGGTGATAATGAATGAACGGGCGAACCGTCGGGTGAATGTGTCGCTTCGTTGTTTGAGGAATCTCTGCATATAAATAGAACAGAAATCTGACAGGAATGAGCACTTTCACTTTTCAACATAAAAATATCATCTGGAGATGCATCCAAGAAGGCTGAACTTGCCCCGAAGGTTGAGAAGGGCACTGAAGAATGTTATGTCGATCCAGTTCAGCCAAAGGAGGTAGAAGCAGGCGAAGGTTCGTCTGCACCCAAGCCACCGCGAGACATCCTGGACTTTCTGCTTGAACCAGGAAGGACTGAAGAAGAGGAAGCCATGAGGATGGCCGCTTGCAAGTTCCTGGTGGGTTCCAGCAAGGAGGTTCTCGGCTCTTTTGCTGACCGTGTCATTGAGAAGGACGGCAGTGGTCCGCGTCCCAATATTAAGAAGGATGATAGTGATCTCCCTTAATATCATGTACTATCATTCATGATGAAATTAAATTTGAATTTTATTTATGAACTTGAACTTGTCTGATGATTTACAATCATTTACATTTATACATAATACTTTTTAAGGAACTTGCCATTGATAGGCATCATAGCAACTCGTCCATCCAGTTCTGAGGTTGATAAGCTCCATTTGAGAAGACTTTGCTCACAACGTAGGGACCTTCCCACTTCGCGTCGAATTTGCCTTTGCTCATATGAGTCATAGTCATAGGACATCTGACTGTTAGAACATGTTTTCCTTGTTGAAAGGTTCTGACCTTAACTTTGCGGTTGAAGGTCTTCGAAATGCGAGCTTGGTATAACTCAATATGTTGTTGAGCCATTAACCGCTTCTCATCAAGTGCTTCTAACTCTTGAAGTTGAAGAAGATCATTATTCTTTGTAGTGAGCTCATTAGCAATGGCAATCTTTAAAGAAGGAATTTGAAGTTCCAGAGGAAGAACAGCTTCACTGCCATACACCAAAGAGAAAGGTGTAAAGCCTGTAGGGTTGCGGACCGTAGTTCGGTAGGCCCATAGACATTCACCAAGTTTTTCACTCCAATTCCGTTTGTTAGTGGATACAAACTTCTTGAGGATCTTGATAATGGTTTTATTGAAAGCTTCAGCTAATCCATTAGCAGCAGGATTGTAGGCTGTAGAAGCGACATTGTCAATTCGGTGATCATCGCAGAATCTGGTGAACTTCTGACTGATAAATTGAGGTCCGTTGTCGTGGATGATTCGTCGAGGTACAAAAAATCTGTAGATGATATGGTGTTTGACAAAGTTGATGACGCTACTGGTTTTGACTTCAACCAGAGGTATAGCTTCGGCCCATTTGGAGAAGTAGTCGGTTATCGCAAGTATAAACCGATGTCCTCTAGAAGAAGGAGGATTAATAGGACCTATGACATCCATGCCCCAAGCTTCAAAAGGCCAGGAAGCAGCAGTCGGATGAAGAAATTTCAACGGTTGATGAATAAAATCTGCATGGATTTGACAGACTCGGCATTTCCTTGCATATTCGATGGCGTCTGATACCATAGAGGGCCAGTTGTAACCCATTCGTCGGATGCGATCCTGTAGTTTAGGACCAGGTTGATGTGCTCCACAGACACCGTCGTGAGCTTCATGGAACACCTGTTTTGCCTCATCACCAGCGAGATAGCGTAGGAGAAGACCGTCATAGGTTCGCCGATAAAGAGTCTTGGTGGTTTGATTGTAGTAGAATCGGAGAGATCGTCGTCGAATACTTGTAGACTCCTTAGGATCTTCGGGGAGTATGTCGTGAACCACAAAGTCGATGAAAGGAGTTCTCCAGTCTTTATCGATAACGTTGACTTCAACAAAGTTGCTGAACTCAATATTACGATTGTTTTCGATGCAGAATAATTCTCGGTTAGAGATAACCACCACCTGCTGTCTTTTGATAGGGATGGCTAGGACAGCTGCAAGGTTGGCTAAGGCATCTGCTTCGGTATTGCAAGCTCGACGAACATAGTCGATGAAGAAAGCTTTGAATGATGTAGCCATGTTGATCGCTGCTTCATGATAAGGCACCAAATCTTGATGTCGAACTTCATAGGTTCCTCTAACCTGATTGACAACCAGCTTAGAGTCGTCGTAAACTTCGAGATATTCGATGTCCAATTGCCTGGCTAACTGAAGGCCGATGAGTAGAGCATTATACTCCGCTACATTGTGAAGAACAGTTTGGCAACTCTAGAGGGGGGGTGAATAGAGTATATATATATAATGACCAATTGAAAATTAACTCTTTCACTAACAATGAATAATCAGAGTAAAATGCGGAATGTAAATGAAAGATAAGAGAGCATACGCAAACACAGCAATTTTAACCTGGTTTCCCTCGTGGAGGACTAGTCCAGGCCTGAGAACTCTAGCTCAGGATTAAATCCACTATTTGTGAAATAGTAGCTTACAACCCGTGCCTTTACTTCAGAAGAGCACGTCAACTTCTTACAGAGAATCGCAGTGGCGATTGCTTGGAATTTTCCAAGCGATTTCTTCACTCTTGCACAAGAATCCTAACTGAGAGATGCTGAGCACTCGAGACTTAGGAGGCTTGTGGCTAGTAGATGGGAAGGGTATGGCTTATTGAGCTTGTAGGAGAGAAGAGAAGAGAAGATTGAGTGAGATAAAATGAGAGAATTCATGCCCTATTTATACTGATTTTTGAGGCAGAATTCGGCCAGAATTCGGGTAGGAGAATTCAAAAATTTGGCCGTTGGACAGCTAGCAACCAGCTATCCCTAAAATTAGGGTTCCTGATTTCTAGGGGACAGAGTTCGGCCCGAACTCTGTGTGGAGGCAGAGTTCGGCCCGAACTCTGTCTCCAGAGCACAGAATGGTTCTAAGTGGGACTTGTGGGCAATTTTTGTTTTGGTGGAGCTTGGGTTTTGGGTAGGCTTGTAGACTAAGTTCCAAGAGCTCAGCATAACTCAGAGTACATACTTCTAGACTCAATAAAATGTAAAAGTACAGACTCGAAAATATACTGATAGTCAGAAGCTGAGCTGTTGTCTGTCCCGAACTGAAAGCAGACGTCGTGTGTCGTATTGAATTTATACAGATATTATTTAGTCAATGTAGTCAATATTTGGTTGACTGTGACTTTGTGTCAACAATCTCCCCCATATTGATAATTGACAAAATAATATATGTATATTTCAATATCCATACCTTGACACAGTTGTTTATAACATAGTTCCCCCATAACTGATGCATAGCCAGAATCGGATAGCTCCCCCGTAATCAGTGAACGGTTCCGAGCTAGAAGTAGTAGCTCTCCCCCGTAAACAGTGCATATAACCTGTAACCTGATAGATAACTTTTTCCCAGAGCAAGAACGAGCACAGATATACACAGATATAGAACTTGCATAGAACCTGTAATAGTTTCCCAAAACAAGCCAGCACAAAAATATACATATGTTTCTCCCCCTTTTGGCAGTTAGCAATATAAGAAGCAATGAACAGTAATGCAACCACACTAAGAGAAGAAACAGAATAATATTTGATAGGAAAATGCATTGGCATAAGAGAAACGAGAAATAGCATAAAATGATAATAACCAGAATGTCAAAGACATCATCAGTGTTTTAAAAAAAACAGTACATAAATCCATAACTAAATAACTAAAAGCATAAAGCAACTAAGACCATCAGCAGTGGCAGCAGCATAACAAGCCAGTCTCCATCACGGAGCACCAGAAGGTCCTGGAACATCTGAAGGACCAGGGAAAGAGCGACGAGGGTCCACGAAAGCATCATCCGGATCCATAGACCTCATGACCCACGGATCGTCTATACGATGACCCGCGCGATCTGGATCCCGCTCAATAGGCACATGCAGATCAGGATGACGAGCAAGCGAATACCGCATATCATGCAGAGAGTTCCCAAGGGCACTAATCTGCAGAGTGGTACGGTAATCCTGCTGCGTCCAGCGATCATCCTCAATAGCAAAGCGATCACGAAGCATAGTCTGTATAGACTCCAGGGTGGCAGGAGGAGGAGGTGCATCCTGACCAAAAGGAGGGGCGTCAGGATCATCCTCAGAATGCTCAGATGCCTCAGGAGAGGCGACAACAGCCTGAGTACGGCGTGCCTTGGACAAGAAGGCAGGAGCAGGCAAGAATGGACAGTCATGAAGAGGAATGATAAATGCACGAAAAACCATAGGAAGATATAAAGGATAAACTAACGCCCTTGGTTTCTTCCTACAATTTATCATCCAATCCATCATGGTCCTAGGAAAATTGAATGGAATACGATAATGGAGATGATATAAGGCAGATATCTCAAAGTATGTAACTTCATCAGTTGATCCAGCCTTGGGTAAGATGGTGTTAAAAATAATGCGATGAAGCTCATAGAAGTAGGGATTGAGATGCTTAGCCATAAGCTTGTGAGGACTTATGTTAGGAGCACAAAGTTCCTCCTTGAATCCTTCAAGAGAAGTATCGCCAACAAATTAGAATTGGCGTGCTTCTACAAGTTTATCCCAAGCATCAAGATTAACAAGTTCAAGAAACTCCTCCAACTCCGAATCGTTGAAGGCGATGTCAATACCGGCAACCCGGGAATAGATGTGGGTTGCATCAAAAGTTAAATTGCAATAAAACATTTGGATTGCACTTCGGTAGATGACAAAATTTGAAGCAACTAAAGCATCCAAACAAAGATCACGGAATAAAGACTCATATTGAGAAAATATGGTAAAGTTTATGGGATGGCCCCCAAACACTGGACGAGTTCTAAAATCGCTAAACCATTCATTTGAGGCTTCTAGCGACACAAATAGACGGTCATCATAAGTGTTAGGGTCATCGGGACATGGTGGATTGAACAACGGATTGAGGGGGTGTTGTTCATCTACTTGTTCAATCGGAGGAGGAGGATTCGAAGAGGAAGCACCCTCTGTTCGGATCCTCTTCCCACGATTGGGCAAGCGTGGGGCCATTTGCAAGAGAATGGATAACTTGAAATGGAGAGAAAATGAGAGTTATACCTGAAAGTAATGTCAAACAGTTGAAGAGAACGTTGAAAAACCCCTTTCCCTTGAGTTTGAGAAGAAATAAAGCCCTCTATCTCAAGAACTAGGGTTAGGGTTTGGAAGGAAGGAGATGGAATAGGTGGAGAAGAAGGAGATATGAGAGGAAAGAGAGGAAATCCCGAAATAAAATAGGGCTTGGTCTTTGGTCGGGTGAAATATGGACCATTGGATTAGAATAGATCCAACGGCAGAGCCAGATCCCGACCCTGGAGCCAAGAGACCGAACTCGGCCCGAACTCTGATAGGAGCAGAGTTCGGCCCGAGTTCTGGATCAATGGTCCAGAACAGAATATAAGCTAAAAAAGAAAAAGTTGAAGAAAAACAAGAAATGAGAATCAAGAACAACAAGAAGTTTAAGGGCTAAACAAAAGAAAGTTGAGGACAACAAAGAGAATAGAATAGATAGAGATGGAGAGGAACACAGATAACATAATGAACTTTTTAGAAAATATCAATTAGGCAATATTAAATCAAAACGAGCCATATAATAAATAAGGATATATATTGTGGTTCAATAGTCCAAATTTGCCATGGGTTAGCTGCAGGGGCCGGATCCCAGCTAGCGGTAGTCCTGAGGACTAGTGCACCGTGTCGCTTAGGCTTTTACGCCTTGTTGTCAGAAGGACCCTTTCGGCTTGTACCCATACCAAATTCTTTATAAAGGAATCACAATATACTCGATATTTACGCAGGTGAGTTTCAATTTATGACTGCTTCATCTAAGATTCCAAGTTCACGACAAAGAAAATTGAAGCGTTCTTCGGATAGTGGCTTAGTAAAGAAATCTGCCAGCTGATGATCAGTGTCAATAAATTCTAAGTTAATCGTGCCATTTTGCTGATGATCACGCAAAAAGTGGTGTCTGATCTCAATGTGTTTAGTGCGTGAGTGGCAGACAGGGTTCTTAGTCAAATTGATGGCACTAGTATTGTCACAGAATATAGGAATATGCATGAAGGATAACTTATAGTCTTCAAGGGTTTGCTTTATCCACAGAATCTGTGCACAACAACGCCCAGCTGCTATATATTCAGCTTCTGTTGTGGATAGTGCGACAGAGTTCTGCTTCTTGCTAAACCATGAGACTAAAGCCTTTCCTAACAAATGACACGTGCCGCTCGTACTTTTACGGTCGACCTTGCATCCAGCAAAGTCAGCATCAGAGTAACCGATGAGGTCAAATGATGTTGACTTGGGATACCATAGGCCCACTGTAACCGTACCCTTAAGGTATCGAAAGATACGCTTAACCGGGGTCATGTGAGATTCCTTAGGATTAGCTTGATATCTAGCACATAGGCAAACACTAAACATGATATCGGGGCGACTGGCAGTTAAATAAAGTAAGCTGCCTATCATACCTCGATACTTACGTTGACCAACGGGTTTGCCGCTCTCATCTGGTTCGAGTTTGGTTGAAGTAGCCATTGGCGTGCTAATTGGTTTGACGTTGTCAAGGTCGAACTTCTTCAGCATGTCCTTGGTATACTTCGATTGACAGATGAAAGTTCCATTTGCCAGTTGCTTTACTTGCAGGCCAAGAAAGTAGTTGAGCTCTCCCATCATGCTCATCTCAAATTCTGTCTGCATACACTTGGCAAATTCTTGACAAAGAGTTTCATCAGTAGACCCAAAAATAATATCATCAACATAAATTTGAATCAATAGAATAGTGTCTTTAAAAGATTTTATAAACAGTGTAGTGTCAATTTTCCCTTTTGAAAAACCTTTCTCAAGTAAGAAGCTACTTAGCCTTTCATACCAAGCTCTGGGGGCTTGTTTGAGGCCATAAAGTGCTTTCTTTAGCTTGAACACGTGGTCGGGAAATTTGTGATTTTCAAAGCCAGGAGGTTGTTTCACATAAACTTCCTCCTTAATAAAACCATTCAGAAAAGCACTTTTCACATCCATTTGAAATAATTTAAAGTTTTGAAAATTAGCAAAGGCACAAAGCATCCGAATGGATTCTAGTCTAGCAACAGGAGCATACGTCTCATCGTAGTCGATACCTTCCTCTTGGTTGTATCCTTGAGCTACTAGACGAGCTTTGTTACGTGTGACTGAACCATCTTCATTTACTTTGTTTCTAAAAACCCATTTAGTACCAATTATAGAGTGATCAACCGGTCTAGGAACGAGTTCCCATACTTGGCTTCTCTCGAATTGGTTGAGTTCTTCTTGCATAGCAGAAATCCAGAATTCATCATTAAAAGCTTCAAAAATATTTTTAGGCTCAACTTGTGAAATGAAGGCAGTGCTAGCAACAGAGTCTCTTAATGATGATCTAGTAGTAACTCCACGTGAAACTTCACCTATGACTAAATTTTCTGGATGAGACGGTTTGAATGAAAATTTCTTAGGCAAACCTTCCAGAGAATTAGTTTCAGTTGAAGTATTCATTTGAGTAGAAGAAGTTGATGGCACAACATCATCATCAAGAGTACTTGCTGCACTGTTGTCTTCATCAAAAGTCACATTAGTTGACTCTTCCACAATAAGTGAGCGTTTATTGAAAACTCTATATCCCTTACTCTTGGCGGCATAACCAAGAAAGATACCATCGTCAGCTTTGGCATCAAATTTGCCTAAGTTGCTTTTGGTGTTAAGGATAAAACATCTACAACCAAAAACTTTAAAATAAGAAACATTGGGGGTTCTCCCAAACCAAAGCTCATAGGGTGTTTTCTTCGTAATGGGACGAATCAGCACCCTATTCAAAATGTGGCATGCTGTACTTACAGCCTCTGCCCAAAAATATTTCGGAAGAGAAAATTTATTCAGCATGACTCTAGCCATATCGCCAAGAGTCCTATTCTTCCGCTCCACAACACCATTTTGTTGAGGAGTTCTAGGACAAGAAAATTCATGATCAAAACCATTTGCATTACAAAAACTTTCAAAATCTGAATTTACGAATTCGCCTCCATGATCACTTCGGATTCGAGTAATCATGTAGCCTTTTTCGTTTTGAACTTTATTTACAAAAACTTTGAAAACAGAGATAGCATCGCTCTTATTAGCGAGAAAGAAAACCCAAGTGAATCTCGAAAAATCATCAACAATAACAAAAGCATAAAGTTTGCCACCAAGGCTAGCTATTCTACTAGGACCAAATAAATCCATATGAAGTAATTGTAAGGGTCTAGTAGTACTTACAGAGTTGATGGAATGAAATGAAGATTTAGTTGCCTTGTTTAGTTCACATTCGGCACATACCGTGTCCTTTTTGAATGTGATGTCAGGCAATCCTCTCACTAGCTTCTTGGTAGAAAGCCTGGATATAGAATCCATGTTGGCATGACCGAGACGCTGGTGCCAAAGTAGTCGTTCGTCTTTGTGGGCATATAAACATCTACCTGCATGGTTAGTATTTATAGAGAGATAGAAAATATAGATATTGTCCTCTCTTTTTCCTTCAAAAGCAATGTCTCCTGTTGACCTATCGTAGATATAGCAACAGTTTTGTCCAGAGTTAATATCATATCCATGATCAGCAAGATGGCTAATGCTGAGCAGGTTATGCTTTAACTCGGTCACTAGGCAGACATCCTTTATAACAGGAGAAGGAGGATGACCAATGATACCGTTACCTATTATGTGCCCTTTGAGATTGTTACCGAAGGATACGTATCCTTCTCTTTTCATCGATAGTGATGCAAAAAGATTTGCGTCTCCCGTCATATGTCGCGAGCATCCACTATCGAGAATCCACTTACTCTCAGTTGAGGAGGGAAGGTCCACCTACATCAAGAGTAGATGTGACCTTTGGTACCCATTTTCTTGAGGGTCCTGAAAAGTTAGTTTTTGGGAACCAAGCATATATTTTCTTGTCTACCAGTCTTCTAACTCTACACTGTGGTGAGATGTGTCCATGTTTTCCACAGTAAGTACAGATAGCATTTTTATTTATACTGGGAGCATGAGAATGATATCTATGAGCAACAGGAAGAGGATGATATGGAGAGTTAGCATGGTAATGATGATTATGCATAGAGTGAGTGGCATGATGATGATGTCTGTGTGTCATAGCATGATGATATTGACTGTGAGGAGTGGCATGCTGAAATTGTCTATATGGCATAGTGTGATGTTGTGGCATGACATGATGATTTTGCTTATGTGGCATAGCATGATGATTTTGTCTACGTGGCATGGCATGTTGATGTGGTATGGTATGATGAATTTGTCTATGTGTAGAGTGATATTGGTTGTGTCTTTGTGCAATATGATGAGTATGAGGAGTATTCTTACGTGCACGTGGTTTGTGAAAGTTTGTGTATATAAAAGCATGGTTATGTGCTGTATGAGAGTGACGTGGTTGACTAGCATGAGTGGTGTTGTGCTCATGTGATTGGGTCTGAGGTTTAGCAACCTGTTTTCCCAATTTGATTTCTAATCTTTTAGAAACAGCTTGCAATTCATCAACCTTAATATTTAAGCCATAAATCTTAGTCATGGAAATCTTGTGTCTACTCTTTTCTTCAGCAAGCAACGTGTTGAGATTAGTGATTTCTTGAGTTTGTTGCTCAATGCGTGCTTCAGCATCATGTAAGCTTAATTTAAGCTTGGATACTTCATCAGTGTCATTTGTGGGTGATGTGTTTCTAATATTATTAAGAAGTAAAGAAATTCTTTGTATCTCATCTTCTAGACTTTTGATTTTGTCCTTGGCATGCTTGTATTTACCGATAACCTTTTTGTGATCATCAAGTAAATCGGTGAAAGCATCGCCAAGTTCATCAAAAGAGAAGTCATCTAAAGTTTCGTTTGATACCTTGGTGGAGTTTGCCATGAGGCACACATTTGCTTTGTCTTGAGGAGAGTTCTTTTCTTCCTCGGAGTCACTTGCTTCGCTTTCATGCCAAATGCTTGTGTTGGCATATCTTTTTGATGAGTTCTTCTTGTAGGGCTTTTCATATCGGTTGCTCTTCTTTAAAAGCGGACAGTCTCTTCTGACGTGTCCAGTCTTTTTGCAACTATAGCAGGTTGGCTCTTCTTCATCGTCTTCTTGTGGTTCCTTCTTTCTTTGATTGAAGCGAAGGAATTTCTTGAAGTTACGTACCATGAGAGCTTGGTCTTCATCATCTGAGATATCGTCTTCAGTCTCATCGTGATCAACCTTTCGTCGATGAACTTTGAGTGCGATCTCCCTGGTCTTCGGAGCAGGCTCTTCAAAGTCCTTGAGGTCAAGCTCGTGAGTCATGAGCTTGCCCATCAAGGTCTCCATAGACATACTTGTGAGATCATTTCCTTCTATGATGGCTGTCACCTTAGGGTTCCAAATCTTTGGTAACCCTCTGAGTAGCTTGCGGATCTTCTCATGGTTTGAGTACTGCTTACCAAGCGAGGATAACGGGTTGATGATGTCGAGGAATCTTGTAAACATTTGGGTGATCGTCTCACTTGGCTTCATCTTGAAGGCTTCGTACTCTTGAGTGAGACGGCTTATCTTTGATTCCTTGACTTGAGTGGTTCCTTCATGCGTCACTTCCAGAAGTCTCCATACTTCATGAGCAGTGGTGCATGTAGAGACCCTGTTAAACTCGTTCCTGTCTATAGCACAGAATAAAGCATTAATAGCCCTAGCATCTAGACTTGCCTGTTTCTTCTCCTCGACAGAATATTTGTCGTGTGGTTTCTCAGTGAGGTCACCATCGACAACTATTCTGGCGGGCTTTTTGTAACCGTCAGTTACGACAGTCCACAGGTCAAAGTCTAGAGACTTCAGATAAAAACTCATCCTTGTTTTCCAATATGTGTAGTTAGTCCCATCAAATAGGGGAGGCCTATGAGTGGACTGACCTTCACCATGATTGGAGATCAAGGATTGTGTGGTTGCCATGGATCAGCTCTTAGGATGTTAGTCCTTATAAAGAGAACAGAGCTCTGATACCAATTGAAGAACAGTTTGGCAACTCTAGAGGGGGGGTGAATAGAGTATATATATATAATGACCAATTGAAAATTAACTCTTTCACTAACAATGAATAATCAGAGTAAAATGCGGAATGTAAATGAAAGATAAGAGAGCATACGCAAACACAGCAATTTTAACCTGGTTTCCCTCGTGGAGGACTAGTCCAGGCCTGAGAACTCTAGCTCAGGATTAAATCCACTATTTGTGAAATAGTAGCTTACAACCCGTGCCTTTACTTCAGAAGAGCACGTCAACTTCTTACAGAGAATCGCAGTGGCGATTGCTTGGAATTTTCCAAGCGATTTCTTCACTCTTGCACAAGAATCCTAACTGAGAGATGCTGAGCACTCGAGACTTAGGAGGCTTGTGGCTAGTAGATGGGAAGGGTATGGCTTATTGAGCTTGTAGGAGAGAAGAGAAGAGAAGATTGAGTGAGATAAAATGAGAGAATTTATGCCCTATTTATACTGATTTTTGAGGCAGAATTCGGCCAGAATTCGGGTAGGAGAATTCAAAAATTTGGCCGTTGGACAGCTAGCAACCAGCTATCCCTAAAATTAGGGTTCCTGATTTCTAGGGGACAGAGTTCGGCCCGAACTCTGTGTGGAGGCAGAGTTCGGCCCGAACTCTGTCTCCAGAGCACAGAATGGTTCTAAGTGGGACTTGTGGGCAATTTTTGTTTTGGTGGAGCTTGGGATTTTGGGTAGGCTTGTAGACTAAGTTCCAAGAGCTCAGCATAACTCAGAGTACATACTTCTAGACTCAATAAAATGTAAAAGTACAGACTCGAAAATATACTGATAGTCAGAAGCTGAGCTGTTGTCTGTCCCGAACTGAAAGCAGACGTCGTGTGTCGTATTGAATTTATACAGATATTATTTAGTCAATGTAGTCAATATTTGGTTGACTGTGACTTTGTGTCAACACATTGTTGGAACAGGGTTCATCTAGAGAGTAAGCTCTTTGGATGGTCAATCCATCTGGAGAAACAAGAACAACTTCGACTCCTGCTACAATGGCACCATTTGGTCCAATTCTGGATGCACCATCGAAGAATAGACGCCAGGTCGGAAATTCTTCAGAGATCAGGTTGACTTCCAGCGTCTCGTCCAGAATTTCATCGTAAAGCTTAGATGTTTCTGGTACGGGATGAGCCGCCAAGAAATCTGCCAATGCTTGACCTTTGACAGACTTTTGAGAAACATACACCATGTCATATTGGGCTAGAAGAATGGCCCATGTAGCCAGCCGAGAATTGAGTGTACTGGACTTTTTCATGAGTACCCGAAGAGGGTTAACTCGAGATATGACATGAATAGTTTGACCGATGATATAATGCCTTGTCTTTTGAACAGCGAACATAAGGGCTAGATATTCTTTTTCAACCGGACTATAACGATGTTCAGCACCAATCATAGTACGACTGAGATAGTAGATGGCTTGTTCATGACCCTCTTTATTCTTTTGGGCGAGTAAAGCACCCAATGAATGATCTATAGCACGGACGTACATTAAGAATGGAATGCCTGAGATTGGTGGCACCAAGACTGGTGGGTTCATGAGATATCGTTTGATATCGTCGAATGCTTGTTGACATTCTTCAGTCCAAATAAAAGATACACCCTTCTTCATTAGTTGAGTGAATGGTCTGCAACGTCCAAACAAATTCGAAATGAATCTCCTGATGTACGCAAGTCGACCTTGGAATCCTCGTAGCTCTTTTAGGTTGCGTGGAGGACGCATCTCTTGAATGGCTTTGATCTTCTCGGGATCCACGTGTATACCCTTAGAGGTAATGACGAAGCCGAGAAACTTGCCACTAGAGACACCCAAGAATGACTTGGTGGGATTCATCTTGAGTTGATGTTGGCACATGAGATTGAAGATTGTTCTCAAGTCTTGGATATGATTTTCTTTCAGACGACTTTTGACGGCGATATCGTCAACATAACATTCGACTGTTTTGCGAAGATGATCTTTTAAGATGGTACTCATAGCCCGTTGGTAGGTTGCACCAGCGTTCTTGAGACCAAATGGCATCAATGTGTAGCAGTAGACTCCACGAGGAGTACGGAAGGATGTGTGTTTTTCATCTTCAGGATTCATCTTGATTTGATTGTATCCAGAGAATCCATCCATAAAAGATATTCGCTCAAACCCACAGGTATTGTCAATCATGACGTCCGTAATAGGGAGAGAAAATTCATCTTTTGGACATGCTTCATTAAGATCCCGAAAGTCGATGCAGACTCGGACTTTGCCGGTTTTCTTCAGGACTGGAACAACGTTGGCTACCCAATCGGGATGTTGTTCTTCTCGAATAAAGCCACAAGCAATAAGCTTCTTGACTTTATCATCAATTGCGTCCATTATTTCAGGCTTGAATCGTCGTTGCTGCTGTTTGACTGGTTTAGCATTAGACAGAATGTTCAGTTTGTGAGTAGCAATTTTGGGATCTAAACCTGGCATGTCTTCGTAACTCCAAGCAAAGACATCAATGTATTCTTTAATGAGAAGAATCAACTCTTGCTTATCTGCTTCTGGAAGATTCTTGCTAATAAAGATTGGACGAGGTAACCCGCCTTCGCCTACATCAACTTGAACTAGTTGATCTTCAGTAGGAGGTTCTCTTTGTTCAAATCGGAGTACCCACTGATTGTCCATCTGTTGAGCCCAAGGATCTGTTTCAGGATTTTCTTTAACGTCCTCATCATAGCCTTCCGGAAGTTCAGCGGAGACCATGTTAGAGGATACGACCAGCCGATGGACTTCACCGATGCTAGTGTCAGAATCCCATGATCTGGAATCGGAAGAATTAGAACGTTCTTCACTGTCGGAGTCGGAGACTACTGGGGATAAAATTGGAGGAGAAGCATATCTGAGACCTTTCTTAGTCCTACTGTAGTACATCTCTGACTTTTCTTTCGGAACAGTCGTACGAATAGGAGTTCATCTACCTTTACCGTAATTGAGACCACTTTTGAAGTCATAGCCCATTTTTCGGATGATGTCTTTAGATTGTTGACTGTAACGACGGAGTTGGAGACGTCCTGTATCGTTACTCTTGCTATCATCCGTATAGCTGAATTGTTGTTCTGGTCCTTTACTAAAAAGTATTGGACTCTCGTCTTTCTTTCGAGAAGGGACAATACGGTAAGAATCATCTGGATCTTCAAATGAGACTTCTATTTGAAGAGATTGTACAACTCCCATTGTAAATGATTGGAAGCTATCTAACATATCCAAATAGCATTTAATATGACAAATAACATCAGTATACTAGAAAGTAGATACTTTTTCATTGATCTGTACATTCGTATTTACAGCAGGACCTTTAGCCTTAGCAGGCTTGGTCAGATTGATTACAAGAGGGGGAGAAGAAGAACGTGGAGGTGGCTTGTTACGACGGAGGTCGATAACAAGTGGCTCAGAGGAGGTGAGCTCCCTTTTTTCCTTTTTGTGAGTTATATCAACAACAAGTGGCTCAGAAGAAGTGAGCTGCTTTTTGTCCTTGTTACGACGCAAGTCGATAACAAGTGGCTCAGAAGAGGTGAGCTCCCTTTGATTTTGATCAGCATCAACTGATTTCTTTTGGACTGGCAAGTGAATAGCCAGTGGTTTAGAAGATTGAGGATGAGAAACATGCCGTTTGACAGGTATGATGAGAGTGTCATTGGGTGTTACTTCTTGATCTTCTTCAGTATCCATTGCCAATACCACTTTCATAAATTCTTCCTTATACATACGAGTGTCGTTGCAATACGCTTCGATACCCTTGAAAGGATAAAGGTCTGCAACTTCTTTGTGAACTTGTCCTTTGTCATTAACATATTTAAAGCATTGATGAAGAGTCGATGGAACAACATTATGTTCATGGAGGAAGGGTCTTCCCAGAAGAGCGTTATAAGAACAACCATGATTGTCGATGATATAAAAGGTCACCTTTGTGCGAAGATTGCCTATTTGGAGTTTTAGGCGAATCTTACCCAAAGGTTCACTCCTTCCTTGGTTGAATCCCAAGATAGTAGTGATTGTACTTGAAAGACTATGAACTGGTATCTTCAATGCGTCCAACATCGTCTTTGGTATGATGCTGAGAGCAGACCCTGGATCTATCAAGATACGATCGACTTTCATTGAATCGACATATCCTGTATAGTAGAGAGGACGATCATGTCTATTATCCTCCAGCAGCATATCATCCTGAGTGAAAGTGATGTTTGGAATTAACTCCAGGACACTATGACAGTGACGGCAAGAGACTGGTTCTGATTCCGGCTTTTTGAGGAGAGATAAGCAAGTTTCAGCCTGCATCAGAGCTTCACTTAAAGTCTCTCGAGTCTCTTTGGAAAGGCGCAAGAGCTCGAAGATTGATAGCCTAGCCGGTGTATTGGCTAATTGGGCCAATATATCAAAGTTATACAGCTTTTCAAGTTCTGTAGGAGATGATTTCTTCAGGGGTTTATCAAAGCGGACTTATTGCTTGCCTTTGTCAGCCGTCATTGGCTTGGAAGGAATAGGTACTACAACTGGTGAAGATGTAGAAGGGATCTCTTCAGTGGAAGCAGGTTGTGCTGGAGCAGGTTCAGAAGAAGAAACAGAATTCTCTTGAGCTTCAGAATGATCTTTCAAATAGGCTTTCCCTGATCTGGTGCCTAAAAGAATTTCTTCGTCAACTATGGGATCAAAAGACACCATGTTGCAAATCTTCGTCTTGCCTTTAGAACGACCTTTCTTCTTAGAAGAAGAGGAAACCTTAAACTCTGGAGCAAGATCGGGATGAATCTACATAATTTCGTCGTTGTCAAGAGACAAGGGGACGAGACCTTTATTTGGTGGAGGTGGAAGATTCTTAATCTCTAGAGTAGCCTTGGGAATGGAAATGACACCGTGTTGTACCATCTGCGGAGGAAAGTCACCGAACTGGACCGAAACCATGTTTACAGTCACGATCTTTTCGTCTTGTTGCAGAGTAACGACACCAGCACTGACAAGCTCTTGAATTTTGCCCTTGAGCACGTAGCATGCTCGAGTGGGGTATCCAATGAACCTGTGGTAAACACAATATTTAGGATGATCAGTCTTACCGACTTCATCAGGTTTCTTTGGATCTGGGAGTTGAATCTTGTTGCTTTTGAGTAAGCAATCAAAAATACTTGCAGTATCATTCTCGTCGAAGGAATATTCTACTTTCGGACGAGGTTCCCTCGGTTGCGGTGCAGAAGGAGTGGAAGTGGATGTAGGTTGAGCTATATTAACAGCTAGAGACTCTTTACTCTTCAGATTGATGTTCAGAGTCTCCTTGTTCTTGTGATTGTTCTGACGATTACCGCCGCTTGAAGCCTGATGTTCATCCCGGTCGGGGTTAGACATTTGTACCCCCAACTGCTTGAACTTCTCAGCAGTCACTTTCGCAGCTTTGGCGTTGACAATAAAGGATGGCCAATCTTGAAAGTGAGTTGAAAAGTGAGTTGAGCCTGTCCACATGCTGATGATGGGCAAAAGATTTGCCTTACAGGTGTCTATAGTAACAGCAACAAGAGTCCCTGGAGGCATTTTCAAGGCTTCTCGGCGGAACCCATCGATGTAACTCTCAGCAGTTTCATTATGTTTCTGTTTGATTTTGTTGAGGGCCGACATAGTCATGTCGTTGAATCCCTCATAGAATCGTTCCAGAAAGATTTGTTTAAGACCTGAGAAGGAAGTGATACAACCATCGGGCAAACTTCTATACCAATCATTTGCTACGCCGGCTAAACAACCGACGAACACTCTGGTAAGAAGAGCGTCATTTGGTTGGAGTTGAACAGTCATTACCTCGAAGTGATTGATGAATTGGCTTGGTGAGGTGCTGCCATCAAACAAAGAGATCGTTGGGATCTTGTACTTTGGCGGGAACGGGACTTTCTTCCATTCAATTGGATAGGGCTGCTTGATCCCCAATCTTTGCAAGTTGTCTTTCTTTTTTAAGGCTTCAAACTGAGTTCATAAGAGTTTGACAGCTTCATTGGCGTCTTCCGATGACGAAAAAGGAGCAGGTTGAGTCAGAGTAGTAGGAGGAGGAACAGCGTTGTAGGCACTACCCCCAGCCCCTGACTGACTGGGTGTAGTTTGAACTTGTACTTGTACAGGAGGCATTTGAGGGGACACTACCCCCAGCCCAGTATTGACAGGTATCGAAGATGCTATGATCTCCGGACTTGCAGCAGGTACAGTCGGTGGTGTGGCATATTGTGCCACTATGATAGAATGCATACTAGCAACCATTTCAGCCATGGTCTTTAGCTTGTCTTCAAGTACAGCGATTCGCTGTTCTTGATTTGCTGAGGTTGAAGCATCTTGATCTTCATTGACAATATACGCCGTGACTTCTCTTGGTACAGTGGAAGACACTGTCTGTTCAGAACTTTCGCTATATGCATCATAGTCGGAGAAAGAGTCGCCTCCTGACTGAGAAGTAGGAAGATAACTCGAAGGGTTTTGAGGAAGATTCCCTTGATCGATTGTATCTCGGCTTCGGGAACGGGTATGTCGAAATACTCCCTCAGAAGATTCTTGAAGTAAATCCAAATACTGCTGGCTGGGAGGTTTGCCGTGCTTGGAGCACTTTCTACCCCCTGTGCCCCGGGAAGTCATGTTGACAGAAGCGTACAACACTTCTTCATCCTTTGACATAGGTTCAGATTTTGTAAAAGTCAAACGATCGAAGACAGATCGTTTTGTTTTTTGACAACAACATTGGATGATGACTTTGTGGTTGCAATGATGATCAGATGGTTGAACTGAAGGTGTTGAGATAGTATCCCGCTTTTGTCTGAGATGTTCTCGGAGATCGGGAACAGCAGCAGGACGAGGAAAACTCTGAGGGATCTATTCTTTGATAATATTCGGAACATGATTCTGATTCTTCAACTATTTAGTCCCATGAGTGTACAGGGAAGTGCTCACTTCATTGGCATAAGTGTCAGGATCTTTGACCCTGGAAGTTTGTCTTTGATGTTTGATCTTTGGCATTGGTTGTTTGCGTTTTGCCGAAGTAGGCCTGTTGAGATAAGTCCTTAGATCTGCAAACTCACCCCTAGGAGTTTCTGTTTGAGACACCAGCAGTTTTCCTTGTTTGGATCAGGATATTTTGAGAGTTGGGAGGTCTTGGAACTCTGCTACCGGAGTAGGCAGAATACCTCTTTGGCCAGTACAAGTTCTCTTGTCATGAAGGAAAGAAGAATCCTTATTTGAAAGAGTTCTAGTACTGATTGGTGCAAAGGCACGTTCAGATTGATCTTCTACAGTAAAAACTGAAGAAGATTGAGAAAAGACCAAAGGGCCTTTTCTTTTATTTCGTGAAGAAGGGTTAGCTAAAGAGCGTTTCCCTCTGTTGTCTTCCAAGTCATGGGACAAGGAAGTTTGAGAAAAGATCAACGGACCTTTTCCTTTGATCTGAGGATGAGGAGGAATAGCCAAAGGACTACCCCCAGTAGATTGCGCAGGAGCAACAGGGTGTTTTTGAGGAGGAACAGAGCTCTTCTCCTTGTTATGAGAAGAAGAGAGTTTAGCCAAAAGGCTGTCACTCTTGGATTGCGCAAGAATAGCTTGCGCATGAATGGATAGAGCACTGGTTTTGGCCACAGAAACTGTGGTTTGCGCATCAGGAGTTCTTGCTACAGAGTGCTTAGGGTGGACTCTGGATGCTAGAGCATTAGTTTGCACAGACAGATTGGCAGCCAATTGCGCCAGAGGCATAGAAGTCTTGCACTTAGCCAAAGCAGTATATGAAGTACTCTGTATACTGGCAATAGCCGATTGTGCAGCAGTAGCAGAGTCAGATTGTGCAACAGGCTTGGTGACAGAAGCCTTGGACTGCGCAGCAGTCTTGATGGCAGACTGCGCAGGAGTCTTACTAGCAGCATCAATAGACTGAGCATCAGTCTTTGGGACCCACACTGGGCACATTTTGCTTGTGGCAGAAGTGATTGCAGTGCGAGGAGTGGTCTTGGAGGTGATCATGGCCTCGTAGGCTGTCTGGTTGATCTTCACAACCAGTGTCTTCTGCGTCTTTCCGATAGACGCTACATTACATTGAGTTGTCACTTTCTCGTCGGAGGAGAAAGTCTTCCCCAGCAGAGTCGCCATGTTGTTTACAAAAACAAAAGTTGTTGAACTTTATTGATACAAACTTTGTAAAAGATTACAAATTGAATTCTGGGAATGGTACAACTTTAGGAATCCAATCTAGATGACGATTGTTTTATCCCTTGGACGATGTAAACTCTGAAGACGAAGCCTCTGAAGTTGAAGACAACTCTGGAATTGAAGGCAAAAAGCCTCGGAAGTTGAAGGCAAAAGCCTCGAAAGAATACAGCAGCACTTGGGCAAGAACTCCTGGACTCTCTGATCTCTCTATGATCTCTGATCTGATCCTTGATCCCCTTGAATGGAGACTTGAAACTCTATTTATAGAGTTCTGGAAATAACTAACTTTTAGATATTCTAGACTGCGCATGATGGATTGTGCAGCAGTTGGATTGCTTAATAATGGACTGCGCAGGCAGTTGCTGGATCATGGGCCAACTGTCTTGGACACATGGCATCATTTGATTGAAATACGCATGATCGTGCATAAACGGTTGCCACGTAATGAGCAATCGATGGCATGAATGCCACGTGTATTTTGTCATTTGTGTTGATAGAACGCGCACACTGAATTGCGCTGACTTTGGATTGCGCAGACTTGGACTGCGCAAGAATGGATTGCGCCAACATAGATTGTGCTGCCAGCTGTCCTCGAGTGCCGTGCTACATGATTAAACGAACAGTCGCCTCGTTCTCCACGCTGTCAGCTGTCAGGAAGATTTGATTGTGTCAGGTAATGATGACGATTTGCCACGTCAGCCTGCGCGCTTGGTAGTGTGCACAATCTAGTATGCGCAATCTGTATACTGCACAATCTGATGTCTGCGCAGTTCATTTGAAAGATTCATTTCTTGATCTTCCGACTTTGTTGATGTGTGCAACTTGATTTTTCAGTGTGCAAGAGGCAGGTCGTCCAGTGTGCTTTCTGCAAGAAGATGGGGCACACCCGGGATGTTTGTAGGATGAAGCTAGGAGTTTGTTTATTCTGGGGAGCTCCAGACCACCAGATGAAGAACTGTGCTGCCCGTGCAGCCAGACAGGCAGGCCAGGGCAGAGTGCAGCAGGCTAGAGGAGGCCAGCAGGGGCGAGCTTTCGCCATGACAGTTGAGCCCACTCAGGCAGTAGCAGAGCAGAGTACAGGTTCCAATCTTTTGATCTCATTTTCGCATTTGTCTCCTTATAACTGTTTGAAATTCGATTCCATCTGTTCCTTGATTGTTTAATGAAAAGTTTGTCCTTGTGATGTGATATTCTTATGAGATAAGTCGTGTGGGCTAGGTCGTCTCGATTATGAGATTTTAGAATCCTCTAGGGTCATGCTAGCAGGCATAGTGAGGACATATAGTCGGGTTATGGATGTATTTCTAGGATGTGGGAATTTAAGGTTTTTGCTGCCAAGCATGCGGCAATGCAAAAATTTTAAATACCATAATTCTAGAGGTATGTACCTTAGTCAAGGACTCTGTGATTATCGTAGCCTTGCTCACTAGCATGACGGAGATTCTGAGTATCATGATTCTGGACAGACGCATATGATTGTCGAACTGCATGATTTTTCTGTGTTTACTTTGTTTTAATTTTTGAGGATAAAATTTTTAAGGTGGATAGACTTGTAGCACCATATTTCTAATTGAGAGTGATTTTAAATTTTATAGTTTTAGTCATTTAATTATTGTCATTTAAATTCATGCTTTGATTTTGGAGATTTTAATCATTTTAAAATTTTAAGCCATGATTTGTGATTTTAATGTTTTGCTAGTGAAACCTTAGAGACTGTTTGACCTAGAACCTAACCATGTGATTAGGATGTTTTCAGTATCATTTCTGGCCTAAGGATATTTTGGTCATTGGACCTCTTTGATTTATTTTGATATTTTGCATTGGTGATTGTTGATTTGGCTTTTGATAGGTGAGATTTTGTGATGGTTTCGTGTCCGTGTCGGACACGTAACAGTTTTTATTTGCAAGTGTTGTTGTGTCTTAAGAGATTTTTATTTTGTTGAATTTTTTTTCTTTGGAAGTATTCGAGAGGGATTGTTTTCTGCGTGTGTTTTTCTGTGATTGCTTTGTTTTAATTTCGAGGACGAAATTTTTTAAGGTGGATAGATTTGTCACCCCCAGTTTTTAGGAACAGGGGTATTTTTGTCATTTTGTACTTTTGAATATTTTTGAAATTTATTTTATTATTTATGATATTGTTTTGGGGTTATTTGAGTCGGGTTCGAATTTCAGCTCATTCCGACTTGTATCGGGGACCCGGGGTAGCTTAGACTCTGATCGGGACCCAACTGGAACCGACCAACTTGTCATGACCAAACCCAGATATTTATATTTGACTAACCCCATTTGATTTTAGTGGGATTAGGGATTAGAATTGGATTTTAGAACTTAAAATTAGGAGTTTTCAAGTTACCATTTTGACCCCAACTCAAACCACTCATTTCTTTGACTTGGAGGGCATTTTGGTAAATTGCCAAATACTCCCAACCCTCTATAATGTGGCCGGCCATGTGTGGAGCACCCCCTCTCCTTTGCTTCACTCCAAAGCAACCTCTCTCTCTCCATTTCATTTCCTTTTTTTGAAGTTTCTTCTCCTTCAAGAAGATCAATTAGGTATGCTTTTAAAACCTTCATTAATTCTCTTTGGCATTTATTTCCTTCACCATAAATGAGGAGGAGACCACCCTCTACATTTTGCCCATAGAATTTGTAGGTTTCCCTAAAAATCTAGTTTAAGGATTTAATTGGGGGTTTTCCTTTAGAGAGGAGTATATATGTATATATATGTGTATATATATTTATATGTATTTGAGTGTGTGTAGAGAGTGGTGGTGGTGGTATTGGTGTCATGAGAATGGTGGTGGTGTCATGAGAGTGGTGGTGGTAGTATGTGAGTGAGAAAGTGTATGTGTGAGAGTGTGTGTGTGAGTGTATTTGAGAGTGTGTGTGTCTATATATATATTTATATGTGTATGTATTTACATATAGACATGTGTGTGTGTGTGTGTGTGTATGTATTTATATATATATAGAGAGGGAAGGAAGTAGTGAAAGAAGTAGAAGAAGATGAAGAGAATAAGCCACAGTAGCAGCAATAGCACTAGTAGGAGCAGCAGTAGTAGAAGAAGAATGAGGGAAGAAGGAGAATGAGAAGGAGAATAAGGAGGAGAATGAGAAGAAGAATGAGGGAAGAAGGAGAATGAGGAGGAGAATGAGAAGGAGAATGAGGGAAGAAGGAGAATGAGGAGGAGAATGAGAAGGAGAATGAGGAGGAGAATGAGAAGGAGAATGAGGAGAAGAATGAGAAGGAGAATGAGGGAAGAAGGAGAATGAGGAGGAGAATGAGGAGGAGAATGAGAAGGAGAATGAGAAGGAGAATAGGAATAAGGAGAAGGAGAAGAATAGGAGTTTGAGATGAATCGGATATGGGTTGTAAGTGTTGGTAATGATTAGGAATAGTCGCCTGGACCTAGTCTTGACCTTGGTTGACCACGGTTGACTTTTTAGACCAAAAGTCAACTAAGGATCAACACTTTACCCAATTTAGTCCCAAATTCTATTAGACTTGAATGGTTGACCAAAAGTCAACTGTTGGTCAATATTTGACCAGTTTGACCTAGGGTTGACCTAGATTTGACCTAGAGTTGACCAGAGTTGACCAGTTGACCAAAAGTCAACTGTAGGCCAACTCTTGACCCCGTTTGACTTTCTTTGACTTGCGATGACTGGTATGACCTAGTTTGACTTGGATTGACTTCCTGTGACCTTGTTTGACCTTGGTTGTCCTAGTGTGACCTAGTTTAGCTTGGTGTGACTTAGTTTGACCTAGTTTTGACTTAGACTTGCATATCATGATTAGATTAGCTTTTCTTTCATTATTAAACCATGTTTTGACTTGTAGTATCTCATCTTTAGGTCTGTGATTACTCTAAGCGTCTGTTCACTTTATCAGCTCAGGACCACAGGCGAGTACATTCACTGATAATTTTCATTGTCTTGATATCTACTATATTCGATTCAGTTGTAGTGTCTTACTTGATTCTCGACACGATAGTTCACGGACTAGTATACGTCGGATCCTGTCATGAGATGTTATTCCCGAATTTTTCTTGGTATATTGGTGTGTGATATCCATGTTTCATGTACTTATATAGACATTGATTTGGGAGTGGGCTGACCACCTGCTTTTGAATTCATGTCATGACGTGCCATGTCCGGATCCGTGATAGTATTCGGGGATGGAGGAATTATTAGGGGTTATGTGATCAAAGCCCCATGTCCCTATTTTGCTAGCTCTACCCTCACCTCACGCAGGGTGTAGCAGATACCCCCTGCCGGGTTATCCAGGTTGGCCGGCATGACCCTTTCTGATTTTCATGTGATTGTCGAGCCAAGTGGATAACCCCACCATGACTCCCTAGCCAATCACATATCGCTCTAATAATTCAAATCATATTTTACATTTATTGTCGTATCTTATATCCAGTTCAGCTTTACTTTCTGTACTTCTCACCATGCTATGATTTCATTTACTCACATGCTCTACCTGCTTTTATACTGTACTATGATTTGAGACTAAGTTCTGTTCGAAGGAAGGGTTATAACCCCGGTCCTTGTTTGGTTTAAGGGTTGTAACTCGGCTTTCGAATGGTTCCCAAGTCGCCTATATCTTTGTCTTGTATTTCATTATACTGTCTCTTATAGTATTTGTCAATTCATATGGAACTGATGTTGGTGGTTGTATTTGCTCATTTTCCTGACAGGATACCGTTGACAAATTATACAGATGTTTCTGAGACATATGGAGACTCAGGCCCCGGCAGTGGCGTGATAGATTGGCCACTAGATTTTATACTCCCTGAGTAGTTAGCACTTGTTAAGCTTGACTGGACTGCGATCCAGCTTTGAATTTTAGAATGTAGTATTATATTATATTCTGTGATGTTATGTTTAGTCTTGGACTTGTGTGGATCTCGAACTTATTTCCTGCTTCATCTATCATATTTCCTTTTCATGCTATCTACCTTAGTTTTACATTTGTGATTGAGACTGTATTGCTATGTCACCTCCATTCGGAGTGTATATACTGTACGGGTACCTTTATCTGTTTAGTTGTAGTATTTCTAGATGACCTAGACAGCGTTCTACCGCCGATACTACGACGTAGGCTGGACGTACCCACTTCTCGTGCCCCTAATCTGGGTGCGGGTCGGGACAATTCCTACAATTTACCCCCTTAATCCTGTTGCACATAGTCTTTTGTCATGAGCCGCGTCTTGTGCTAGACGATGCTGCCGTGCTCGTCCTTCTTGATCTTGTAGATCCATTTGAGATTGATCAGCCATGTGGCCAGGTGGTGGTCCATATGGCCCTGGGTGGTCACCATGTTCTGCTGCGTGGGCTCCGGCTGGCGCACGATGATCCGGCAGTTCTGGAAGACGACGCGGCCATCCCCGAAGATAAAGTCGATGGTGCCGGAGATTGTGCAGTCGCGGTAGAACTGCATGTAGTTCTGGACGTACATGGTGTCCTGGTACCCGTCCATCCTGCAGTTGTACACCACTATGAAGTCCGAGTTGATCCGGAGCGCCACGGCCTGGCGCCCCTTGGGCCCGACCGAGTTCACGAACCCGATGTCCCTCGCCATGAAGTTGTGCCCCCGGACGCCCACGGTCGCGATCTTCCAGGTCTTGGTGCTGTTGATGCCGTAGTTGGAGTCGTAGGTGATGATGGTCTTGTCCGGGACGTCTTCGATGAAAATATTGGGCTTCTTCTTCTCGATGAGTATCTGCTCCCTGTAGGTCTCGTCAACCGAGACGGAGATGGCAGCCATGAGCACGTCCCTGGGCTCAAGGTTGTCGTCCTGCAGGGCCTTCGAGAGGCTCTGCTCGCAGGACTTCTGGTAGTCGGTGGAGGAGCAGAGCATCTGCATGAACTTGGCGCCCGTGTGGAGTGTCGTTTTAGGCTGGTCTTCGGTGCTCTCTTCCTCCGCGGTATACACGATGGCGACGGTGCCCACCATGACCAGGAGGAGGAGGAAGACGGAGGCGAGGAGGGGTTTGGGGCTTTTGAAGATGCGGTGACCGGACCGCAAGGGCTTCGTCTTTGGTGCCTCCCGAGTTCTCTCTTTTTCTACCTCTCCCACGAACCGATTCGGCGCCATCAGCGTTGTCGATGACAGGGTGATCATCTCTGCTTCCGGATCAGGCATCCCGGTGAGGTTGAGATTCTTCATCGGCTTCTCTGTCTCCCTTTCTACAACTCCGGCGGAGTAGAGAAGCAATCGACGACGCTGGTGTCGAGGTACCACACAGCATCGTGGTGGTCGTCACGGACACGGTTGTTGTCGTCGGACTTGTTTGTGAAGGTATTCCAATCTGAGGCCTTGCCGACGGAGTGATCCTCCAGAACCAGTCCGCACTCCAGGCAGAAGATGTCTACGCCTGAGCGGTCGAACACCATCTTCGTGCTCTTCTTGCAGTCTCGACAATAGTCAATGGAGCCGGAGTCGAGGTACCACGCATCGATCGTGACCCGATCGAATTCTCTGATTGGCCGAATCTTCTCCTCGTTGAGGAACACGTGGTGCACCCCCGTGCTCGGTGCGTCATGTACTCTGGGCCCGTCGAGGTCGTTGTCTGTCGCGGCTAGCAACAGTGCCGGATGCTCCTCCTCGGCTTGTGCGATGTGCGCTTCCGCCACCTTCTCGCTGTCGCATTTTGCCTTGCGACATTCCTTCGCCGAGTGACCAGGGATGCCACAGTAGCTGCATTCCCCCCTTCCTTCTCACGCCAGAGCCACCCCCGCCACCGCTAGCAGAGGGCTTGTCCGTGTTCAGCGCCTTCAGCTTGTTTTTGCCGCCCCCCGACGGTCCACCGCTGCGCTCCTGTGATTTCTGCCGTGCCATCCACTCCTCTTCGGTAAGAAGCAGGCGACCGCCGACGGAGCCAAAATCTTCCAGATCGTTCCGCTCCTTCACCACGAGTAGTCGGCCGCAGAGTTCTTCGAGCGACATGGTTTTTGTGTCAACCAATGACTCGATGGCGAGCGCCATTTGCTTGTACCGTCGAGGCACACTCCTAAGAAGTTTGAGCACCGCCTTATGCTCGGTGATCGGATCACCTAACACCTTCAGGTCGTTGACGATGGCGCCTAACCGCATGGCGAACGACTCGATCCCCTTGCCGTCCTTGAACGCTAGGTTGTCGAACTCGGTCCGGCACGTCTGCGCCTTCGCCTCCCGGACACGCTCTATGCCGATGCGTATCGTCTTGAGCGTGTCCCATGCCAACTTCGCCGTCTCCTTCACCGCCAAGGTGCGCACCAGCTCCGGTGGCACTCCGCGAAGGATCGCGGCGAGTGCGCGCCGATCGTCGCGAGGCTCGCCGATGCCGGTGTTCACCACATCCCACAGGCCTTGCGCCTGCAGCTGCACCTTCACGATCAACGCCCAGTCCGAGTAGTTTGTCCGTGTGAGTAGTGGAGGATGCATCCAACTGTCACTCTCACGGACAACCCTCTCGACCACGTGCATCTCTCTCTCGTCGCCTGTGTGACTTGTCATGGGCAGTGATGTGGAAGAAGATGTGCTGGTGTCACTACCTCCAGGAGTACGTGGCCCGTACTTTGGCATGAACGGATCAAAAGCTCGACCAAACTTGGATCTGATACCACGTGTTGGAGTTGGAACTTGGCACACACACACAAAGAGCTAGAGAGGAGAAGGAGAGCTTATGGAAATTGCAAGTTGCTGTTTTTACTTGTTGTTGTTATTCTTTATTTGAGACAGCCTTTATATAGGCAATAGATGACAAGAGTAGTGCAAAGGAGCCCGGAGCAAATAGCTCCTACAAATGAGCTATACCATAGAATAACCACTAGAGACTAGGACACTAGCTAAAGACTAGGAAAAAAACAAACTAAACAATAGGATTAATCCTACACGCGTGTGTGGCCCATGGGGCTCCCACACTAATATTGAAAGAAGCAAAGTGGAAAAAGGAATATATGTATAGTGCAGGCTATACTATTAGCCGATGTGTAACTATACAAGTATAGTGGAGTTGAGCTTTTGTTTCAAATCAAAGCTACAGCTAACATCCTCGACATCCATTCATTTCAGGGCTTAATTAATAAACGTTTCCGAAATGCTAATCCAATGTGCATTTCAAAAATGAAAGCTCAATTTTTTTTTACGGTGTCTTTCGAAACTTCTCGATCCACTGATCTATTGCCACTCGGCCGGAATCGACAATTATCCTACTTCTCGAACTGTAGTTCAACCATACACTTGATTGCAGTATGCGAAATGTACTGTTGCACCACAGTTGCATTTTGCGCAGCTGACTATATATATGCACCCCAAATAAAATGGTCTCCTTCTAAAATTTGTCCGCTTGCCCTAAAAAAAAAAGTACCTCCTACTATTATAGCATCGTCAATTCGTCATCACCATGCATTCTAGCTCTCTACTCGAAGCAACCTGGACTCACTGACGCACTGGAGACCCAACGTACGTACGTGGTGCTGCATGTGCATGCATGCAAAATTAAAGTTCATGCAATTGCAGTTTGACCAATTACTATTTGGGAGGGTCCAAACACTGCACAATAGTGCACTTGTTACGTAAGAAAATGCTGGTGCAGTGCACAAGTCAGAGTCGAGGAAGCAAAGAAGCGCCATTGCCGGCTAGCTCTTGGAAGTGGTGGAGTTCACGTACGTACGTACGTACGTACTCACTCTTCATTCATTAATATTTTTACTCTATATTATATCGTGTGCGTATACACTTCAACTACCGAATCCAAAGTATAGATCCTCCTCTGCAGGGACTGATATTAATGGTTGGGTCATTTAGTTATTATTATTATAATAATTATTATTTTTATTTTTTTTTGAGTCCGAGCTCTATAGCCTAGTGGTATTAGAGCGGACATCCGGAGGGGCCGGCAAGGTTCGAGCCCCCCAATTGTGTGTGTGCGTGTGATTTCAAAAAAAAAAAATTATTATTTTTTGATATGTTCATTGATACGGACGAAATTTTGTGCACGCTGCATTGTATGCAGGGACAGAGCCATAATTTTGGAGTAGAGTGGGCTAGCTAATAGTATTATTATATGTTTCTAAAAATTTATGCCAAAAATTCGACATAATTTTTCTTGTAAATTTGATAATTCAAAATCTGTCATAGACTAACACAATTGTCTTGTAAATTCGATGATTCTAGGACTTTTGCGCGGTAGTATTTCACAATTGTCCGTTTGGGAAAGACAAATGCATATAGAATAACACAGAACAGTAAATTCGATGATTCAAAATCGGTCATAGACTAACAAAGTATAGGCAAAATGCTGTCCAAGTTGCAAATAACAGCAGATACATGAAATTAGGAGAGTAAAGAAAAGAAGAAAAAAAACTAAATGGAAAGGAGAACATAATTTAAAAATAAAAATATGAAAGGAACATCAAGATATCCTCTGTATCCTCGTTCATAAACTTCACAAGTCACCAAGGCAAGAAAAAAAAAAACTGCATCTTGCTACAATACAAAGCATGTTAACCAAGTATCAAGTATGCATGTGTTTGCTTGTATACCAGTTGACAATATTATACCAAATTAATTTTCTAGCAATCTCTCAAATTAATATCAAAATTTATCCCTTGCAAATTTACAACAGCCCAGTGCACCTATCATGTGGCTCCGTCCCTGATTGTATGTTAATTGGGCTACTGTCCTCCAACTCGTATGCACCAAATAAATAGAAGAAATAATACGCTCCCGTGGTTCGATCCACTGATCTTTCGTCATCCAGTTAGGATCTTATATCTTTCCTCCGTAACCACAAAAGTCAGTGCCTCCTACTATTGTCATCACCATGCATGCTAGCTCTCTACGCGGAGCAACCTGGAGTCACTCACTCACTGGAGACCCAACGTCCGTACGTGGTGCAGCCGTGCATGCATGCAATGTTCATGCAATTGCAGTTTTGACCAACTAATTCCTGGCTTCCCTATTCACGTATAGGGAAATCCCTCGGTCTTCCTCCCCACATCACACTGTATTTTCACTACTGGCTCCAAACAGTGCACAGTGATGCACTCGTTACGTAAGAAAATTGCTGGTGCAGTGCAAAAGTCAAGAGTCGAGGGGGCAAAGAAGCGCCATTGCCGGCTCTTGGAAGTGGAGTTCACGTACGTACGTGACCTACTCTTCAGTTCATTCATTAATATTTTACTCTATATTATATCGTGTGTCTGTGTGCACTTCAACTACCGAATCCGAAGCATAGATCTTCTTCTCTACAGGGATTGATAATGTCAAATATATACTTTTAGTCCAGGTGTGCATTGGGCCGAACAGCCCGAAAACCAGCTCTGAATCGGTCCGATCAAAATCGGTCTGGATTGGTCCGGGTCCCGTCAACGGACCAGCTCAGACCATGTCCTGATCATCCGATCCGGACCGTACTCCCAACTGGGGCCGGACTGGGTTAAATGTTTTCAGGCCCGCGGCCCAGTCCGATATGTATTTTGACAAAATTCAAAGGATCTCCTGGATCAATACTTACAACTACTAACAAATAGTTCCAATTTGATTTATGTCAAAAGTAGAAACACACGGAGTATAAATTTAAAATTGGGTCCAAATATGTCCTCTCTTTTTTAAATTGGCTACTCCGCGGGCTAACCCGAACCCAGCCCGGCCCCGTCTCGACCTGAACCTATCTGGATTTGGATTCGGACTGTATTTGGATTTTGTAATTCCGGATCAGTTCAGTCCGACCCGGTCCTTAATCTGGACTGAGCCCGACCCGACCCAAACTTGGTCAAACCCGATCAACAATGGGCCCGGGCCGGCCCAACCCGCCCACCTCACACCATGAACTTTAAGGGAGAAACCAGTTGATGAAGATTTATTTGTTAGCCGGGATAACTATATTCTTGTGAAACTCATACATTTTCGATGCAACAATTGCACCGGCGGATTAACTGGCGTGGGCTGGAAATTTGGGCTCCATTCTTGACTTGGGCTTCAAACATTTTTTCTGGATGTTCGGGCTGAGGAAGGACGGTATTTGTATTTCCAACGGGATGACATCTTCGCATCCATATACCATGAAATATGGTATATTGTCTGTTGGTATTCGGACTGTTGTACGGTAAGTGACCCAGTGGCGTAGCCACCTGATCCCCAGGGGGTGCAGTTGGTCCCCTAAAATTTCTATTTTTTGTATACTAATATTCTGAATATTATTGCAAAGAATTATTCAAAGTTCCACCAATCAGTATTTGAGATAACGACACATGACCTCCTTCCTTCCTGCAAAATTATCTTCCAACCCCTCCTCTTAACAAAACGTTTGGTGGGTGCGGATGCTGCAGTTAGGGTGTTGGTAATAAAAACCTCTTTTTTATTGATTTTTATTGTGCATTATTGATTTTATTTTGCATTTTGTATTCATCTTGTGTTGTGGTAATATTGATTTGTTCTAGGTGTTCTTTAATTTGGGTATGTTATTTTGTTGGTTAATATCAAGGTATTTTGAGTTTTTTTTCTCATATATTTAGGTGGTGGTTGTTTTTGTTTCATCTGGGTATGATATATATATATATATATATATATATATATATATATATATATATATATATATATATATATATATATATATATATATATATATATATATGTGTGTGTGTGTGTGTTAGAAATTTATTGTACCCTGTCGATTCATGAGATGAATAACATAAATTAAATTGATTGCGGAAGCGTACCTGAATCCATTGCTAGACTTGATGGATGTTGAAGCGATCATCTCTTTATTGGGTTCGATCTTCCAACTTGCTACGACCCCTTAATGACAAAGGTGAATCCGAATCCTTTGTCCCTCTCGTTCTGTTGATGGGGATGCAGAAGAGAAAAAAGAGAAAACTTCTCTTTGGTGGCCGTATAAGTTGGGGACCATAACCCTACTGAATACACATATATATAGATATGTGTGTTGTGATATTTCTAATTTGGCCCCTCATCAAATTAGAATTATCTCTGGTATCTACACAATAATTCCATGACAATTATACCCTTAAGCCAATTTCCAAATAGACCACTTTAATTTGGCTTAATTATTTAGATAGCCCAAACACAATTAATTTTACATGTGTGGCCCCTTAATTATTGAATAATTACAACAATCTCCCACTGGGCCACATATGTAACCTTATAATTGTGTTTAACCTTAGTGAGCTCAAAAATCGCTACCTTAATCCTTAGGGTATATCCGGACAATCTCGTCCATTAATCATATCAACATAGGATCAAAGCGGCTTTCGTCACATATGGAGTAACTAAACCATCAATGGTCACATATACCAATATAGCTAAACGATATAGATCAATCCTGGATGCGTAGCATAAAAATTACACGCAATGTGATCAATACATGTCTATTTCCAACTGGTCCTCCTTAACTTTAGTGAGATCAATACTTTAACATAATTAAAACAGAATGAACTGAATTTCCATATATCTGATCAGATAAATATCCAAAATACTTTAATATACAAATGTGTACAAAACCAAATAGCACCCAAATACATAAAATACAAACTCCCACTATATTGTCATATTCTTAATTAACACCCATATGAGCAGTATGCTCATGAAAGACCCTGAGTGATAATGCTTTTGTGAGCGGATCCGCTAACATGGAGTTTGTCCTAATGTGCTATATGGACAC
This sequence comes from Iris pallida, assembly GCA_029216955.1. Taxonomy (NCBI): domain Eukaryota; kingdom Viridiplantae; phylum Streptophyta; class Magnoliopsida; order Asparagales; family Iridaceae; genus Iris; species Iris pallida. The sequence goes on from JANAVB010033017.1 coordinate 28,326,501, forward strand.
TATAACCATTCTGAATTATTTCCTTCACAACTAGGACTTTATGTCAATATCCTTTGACTTATACAAGTTTCTGTTGTTATTGGAATACAATATTGATTTATTGTCACACCATAATTTCATGTGGTCTTTCAACACCGTACTGTAGGCGCAGCCTTGTGACAATTTTGTAACCATATTCCCTGAATAGATACCCCACAGCATGTTATAAACCTTGTTGCCATGGTGGAAGAAATTATGAGTGCATGTTTGACACTCATCCAAAATATATCTCCATTAGTCAGCATGACCTGATGTGGATCTCCTGCTGTGTTGGCATCCAACAAAATCGGAGTCGAAATACCTTATGATCTCCAGAATTATTCGATCTCCTACAAAGAGCATATAATTTTTTGTTCTCTATTAATTACTTAAGTAGTTTGGCTGCTACCCAATGATCCATCCATATTTGCTTAAATATCTGCCTAACATTCTAATATGTACGTAATATCCTGACGCGTACATACTTGAGCATACATTAGACTCCCTGCAACTGATCATGAAGGAAAAATCTATTGTATTTTCTTAATTTCAAGGCTATTCTTAGGGTACTGATTGAGACTGAACTTGTCTCCTTTAGCGATTGGGGTGTCACCTGGTTTGCATTCCTGCATGCCAAATCTTTTAAACACTTTATTGATATAGCTCTTTTGTGATAATCCAAAAATACCTCGAGAACGATCTCGGTGTATTTGAATTCCTAATACAAAAGAGGCGTCACCAAGATCTTTCATCTCAAAGTTATTTGATAGAAATTTCTTAGTGTCATGTAATATGCCTATATCATTTGTGGCAAGCAGTATGTCATCAACATACAAAACCAAAAAAATAATTTTACTCCCACTGAATTTGTGATACACACAATATTCAACAACGTTAACCTCAAAACCAAACGAGGTAACAACTTGGTAAAATTTATAGTACCACTGACAAAAAACTTGCTTGAGTCCATAAATGAATTTTGTCAATTTGCAAACCATATTATTTGGATCTTTCGACACAAAGTTTTCTGGCTGCACCATATAAATAGTTTCATTAATGTTACCATTGAGAAATGCCGTTTTGACATCCATTTGATGTAACTCAAGATCAAAATGTGCTATGATTATTTTAAAGCAGTTTTTCAAAGATACCGAAGAGAAAAACTCTTTAAAATCAATCCCAAAATTTTGAGTAAAGTCACTAGTTACAAAACATACTTTATACTTCTCCACATGACCCTTCGAATCTTTCTTGGTTCTAAATGTCCATTTGCAACCAATGGATTTCATACCTTTTGGTAATGGGACAAGTTCTTAAACTTTGTTGTCTTGCATGAACTTATACTCCTTATTTATTGTATCAATCCACTTTGAGAACTGGAACTTTCCATGGCCTAACAGAAGCTGATTAGATCATATTCCAGTATCCACAGTCTTCCTCACGTTCCTAGAGAAATATGACAATATTATCCGAAATTATATTTCTCCTTTCTCTGGTGGACCATCTTAATATTACCGGTTCTTGAGGTTGTTGAGTTTGTTCCTTAGGAATAATTATCTTATCTTGAATGGGGTGCCGCTACGTTGTCGTTGTTAAGGTATCTCAACAACGACTTATAGAGGTTATTCGACATTGTCTTATTGAGACTCTGAATTCACTTCTTGATCATGACAGGTATAGAATCCTGCACATCGTTAAAAGTAATAGTAGGAATCGTAATTGATTCCTTCTCAAAGATAATGATCCTGACTTTATTTCTTCCCAAACTCAACATCCTCAAAAAATGTTATACTTCTCGTCTCAAAAAAATTTCTTAGTGTGGGATTGTATAATTATCAACCCCTTGATCTGTAGCATAACCAATAAAGTAGCTGCTTATAATTTAACTTTGGTCTGTCTTTCCTTTACACATTAATATAGACAATAAAGTCTACAAAGTCAATGAAATCCAAATCTCATCAGACACAAATCATTTAACTCTATTTCTAGAGATGTGACCTAATCGCTTATGTCATAATGAGAATAAAAACATTTATTGTTAATTTTGTATTTAGTACCACATGACTCCAATTGCAAGATTTCATTGTAAGATGCAATAGTTTTAAATGAATATAGGTTATCATAAACCTTAAGGGAACCGTTACCAATAATATTTAGATTTAAAGATAGACTAAACTTATTATTTCCAAATAAACAATAATAACCAGATTTATCCATTAAGGAAATTGAAACTGAATTTCGTCTAAAAGACGGTACAATAAAAGTGTCTATTAAATTCAAATAATAATCGGTTCCTAAAAATAACCTAAAATGTCCTATTGCTTTCACTTCTACCATGAGTTTCTTGGTACTAAATCTAAATTAACCTCAGAACAGATCAAATTTAGAAATATACTTTTCTTTATACGCCATGCGTGGTACTTTATATATTTCTTCCTTATGTGTCTTATCTTATCACAAAAGAACAACCTTATAGTTTTATATTGTTGTTTCTTTTGATCTATACCCTTAGCAGCTACTGTATTCATTTCTTTTCTTTTTTGCCCTTAAAGTTTATCCTATTAGACATGAAAATTAAAATCTTATTGACAGATATTTTAACAACATTAACTGTAAAGAGAACAACGCAACAAAAAACAAACATGCTCTAACAAATAACCAAAGCGTAAAATATAGTCAAACATATTCAAATAATGGTGAATCCCATCTCAAAATACCTAGTACATCATTAATATCAAGTCTTTGGACAGTGATATTAACTGCAAGTGGTATTCTTGGTGTAATGATCAAACGTTGACAATAAGTCATGTCAAACAATAAGCCTATCTTTGGATCGGATTATTATTCATATGTAAACCGTATAATTGTCACACATTTATCACCACAAGTATGTGTACAATTCGGCCAAGTATTAACCTTCCTTTGGGCCGGCTAATACACGCATGAATTTACACACACAAACATCTAACACCCCTCATAGACTATCTACGCAAGAGAGGTCACTTTGGCGACATCTTGTTTCAATGGATCTATTTAGAATATTAGACGACTATTGCTAGTCACAAAAGGCACCAAAAAAATTTGAATGTTGACTAAATTTTACAAAACCAAATCATGTCCAAAACTTTATGTACATTCATAATTAGATTTAAATAATCAATAATCAATAGATTAAATTCCACTGAATATCATGCATCAAAAGATTATATCAAATAATCTATAAAGATTACACCAAAAATTTATCTGCTACATAATAAGCAAGTGAATCTTTTGAATAACTTAAAATATGCATTCCATATTATCACATATCCAACAAGTGAATTCCGAATCTTTTGAATAACTTAAAATATGCAATAAGCAAGTGAATCTTTTGTTAAAAAAAAAAATTTGAGTGCTGGAATATATTAAAAAAAAAAGATAATCTATTGACCAAATATATGCATCAATATATATATATATATATATATATATATATATATATATATATATATATATATATATATATATATATATATATATATATATATATATATATATATATATATACTGTTGCATATTCTAAAAGCAACCGAGTAATACTACTCCAAGTTCCAACATGTACATTGATATCATTGCTATAGGAAAAGAATAGATAATGCTAAAAAAAAGCTCTCGACTCAAAGCACAAAAGAAACAAACAACCACCATCGAGCATGCATTACACACCACCGAACATGCAACATGCTAGGTCATGGTTAAAATCTCACATTAATAATCCATCCTTAACATCTTGCTTTCTTTCTTTCTTCCTTAGCACAACAAATCTTGCATATGGAACCAAAGCAAGTACCACAGAAATTGTGAAGAAATCATGACATAACCAATGGGGGCAGTTCGGCTTGGACAGGAAGCCGGAAGATGTTCTAATTAAAGAAGTCGCCATATTTTAACTCATAAATCATAAACCATAAGCCATTGGGAAGTCATGCAGAAACAATCGAAACCCTAATTTAAATTAAATCTAACGATTTAGGGTTTCTAAACAACAACAAAAATTAAATCTGAAACTTCGAACTCATAAATCAAACAGGGAGGCTCTGATACCACTTTGTTAGAATTTATTGTACCATGTCGATTCATGAGATGAATAACATAAATTAAATTGATTGCGAAAGCGTACATGAATCCATTGCTAGACTTGATAGATGTTGAAGCGATCGTCTCTTTATTGGGTTCGATCTTCCAACTTGCTACGACCCTTAATGACAAAGGTGAATCCGAATCCTTTGTCCCCTCTCTTTCTGTTGATGGGGATGTAGAAGAGAAAAAAGAAAAAACTTCTCTTTGGTGGCCGTATAAGTTGGGGACCATAACCCTAATGAATACACACACATATATATATATATATATATATATATATATATATATATATATATATATATATATATATATATATATATATATATATATATATATGTTGTGATATTTCTAATTTGGCCCCTCATCAAATTAGAATTATCTCCGGTATCTACACATTAATTCCATGACAATTATACCCTTAAGCCAATTTCCAAATAGACCACTTTAATTTGGCTTAATTATTTAGATAGCCCAAACACAATTAATTTTACATGTGTGGCCCCTTAATTATTGAATAATTCCAATAATATATATATATATATATATATATATATATATATATATATATATATATATATATATATATATATATATATATATATATATATATATATAGTGGTTGTTTTTGTTTCATCATATATATGTTGGATTGTATCTCGTTTTCAGTTGAGCCCTCAAAAGGGGGTGACAATGGAGTTGGTAATTTAATTCCACATCGGGTAGGAGACGTGATCATGAGGTGTAGATAATTGGAATTGGTTCAGACCTTACATGAGAATTCTCTTTTAAGGCACATGGGCCCAATTTAATATCACACCTTATGGGCCAACTCCGATTCGGGTCACACAGCGTTCCAATCATGAGAATTCTCTTTTAAGGCTATCTTAGATTTTTTTTTTTCTTTGCTAGTATGGTGATAATATTGAGTTATTGCGGTTTTCTTTTTATCAGGGTAATGTTAATGTTGTGGTAGTTGTATATTTTTAGGTTTTCTTTTTTCATCTGGGTAGTTAGTCATGTGATAATGAGTTTGAGCCTTTTTGGATTTCTTAGGCTTGAGTCAAAATGGAGTTATTTTGTAGTCTTTTGGTTAGTATTGAGTTACTTTGGTTATTTTTTTATATGTTAGTTTGTTGAGTAATATTGAGTTACTTTGAATTTTTTTATTTTGATAAAAAAAAATAGTAAGAATTGCGTTCCCTCGATAAAAATTCTTGCTACCCCACATGGTAAGTCCATGAACATTTATCAAACCTTTCGTTCCAATCACGTTTTTTTGGGAGGAGAGAAAGTTCTTAAGAAACTTGATGATTGTGAAAACTTTGGATGTGAACGAAGTGGCTTAAAAGACAACCAAATGAGAAAATGTGTAAATAATTGCAAGTGAGACTAAAAATACATGTAACTTTTCTCTACAGAGATATTATATAGTCTTTTCTTTTCTTCTCTTTTGAAGATCAAGTTTAAGAATTTTTCATCTGCGGAGATATTTAATAGTGGAACCTACTTTCCTTTATGATGAAAAATAAACAAATTACTAATATAACAAATAATATCACGTGGTTCGATTAAAATCGACATACGTTCGAAACAAAGAAAGGATAATTTATTGAATTAAAAGATAAATCTTAAAAGAGTTCACACAAAAATATCGTATTTCTGGAACCATCCCTTACAAGATCTCCAACGAACTCTCTCCTTATGATTCATTGTGACTTCCAAGTTCAAAATAACAAGCTTAGTCTTCTTATTGCTTCAAATACTTTTAATTTTCCACAAAAGCATATAAATAGGGTTGGGGAAAACCTTAAAATAGGCTCTCATCCCTTAATTATGACTAAGAGCCTGTTTGGTTCAATGTAATGTAATCGTAATCGCAATATAAACAAATAAAATATTTTTTTTTATTTGATTGTGATTACAATTACATTACAGTAGTGTACCAAACGAGGCCTAAATCCTAATCGTTAAAAATTTTGTCAAAAACTGACTCGATTTGGGAATTTTCCGTCTGCTACTGCTACTCCTGGATCTGATCAAAATTTCGATCATGGTGGACATGAATATCGGTCCCATGTTTCCTAGGATGCTTTGGCTGCTCGTCCAGCCTTGCTTGAAGCTCGATTTTGTTGAACACTAGCCACTACTAACAATTATCATATTGGTTGTTCAACTAGTCTCCTTATGACATTGTTGCATTGACTTAGTGCTCCTCGACTTTAGTATCTCCTTTAGTTAGTACTGCAAACGAGCCGGGTCGAGCCAAGCTTTTGTAAGCTTGAGCTTTACTTGACTAGAATTATTCGAGCTCGAGCTCGGGCTTGATAAGTTTTTTATTTTGAAGCGTCTTGTTTATATTAAGTTTGAGCTTGGCATGATAAGGAAGTTTGATTCAAGCTTAATAAACAAGCTTGATAAGTTTGAAATCAAGCTTGTCGCTCAACTTTATTTCAAGCTCATTAAGCTTGATTCCAAGCTTAACGAGGTTGATTTCAAGCTAGTTAGGTTTGAATTCAAGTATTTGAAATATTTATAATTTATTTATAAAAATTTAGTTAAAAAAGTTCCCTAATATCACTTATTAAGGACATAAATATATAATATACACAACTATATTGTTATACAAATATTTATATAATTATAATTCAACAAAGAACAAATGAGCTTTTAAACAAACTCCTAAACGAGCAACTAAACGAGGCAGCTCGCAAGCTCATAAACGAGCCCGCTCGCGAGCTCAATCGAGCAGAGTACTTCTAAGCTTGAGTTTGGTTCGTTTATTAAATGAGCTCAAAAATAAAACTTGAACTCAGCATGTTTACTAAACGAAACCGAACTCAAATGAGCTCTTATCGTGCCGAGCTCCGAACGGCTTGGCTCATTTGCAGCCCTACCTTTAGTACATCCCTTTGTCAAACGACACAGCCTTTGCTTAGATCAGTGAAACTAACATTAGACACAATCCTTTTCTCGTAACTGTAAAATTGTCACAACCCTCCTGCTGAGGAAGCTTACCTTCCTCAAACCCAAGTACCTAAATATAATTCAAGGCGTGCGGACTTCAACTTCTTTATACGAATCACTTTCATTAGCATATCCGTCAGATTCACCTTAATATCAATTCTCGTAAGATCGATATACTTATTGTACCTAGGGGTGAGCATATAGCGGTTGAAAACCGAAAACCGAATCGAATCGAACCGAAATATGATAAACGGTTTGGCTTTTCGGTTATCGGTTCGATTTTCGGTTTGGAAATTTAAAATTTTAAAATAACGGTTCGGTTTTCGGTTCTTGATCCGGATAACCAAACCGAACCGAAAACCGATTTAGATTTAATAATTTATCAAACTATCCTCAATCTGCATATACTAATGTTTTGTAACCCTTAGCCGAGGGCACTCTCCTCTTATTCTCTGTCGGTACTTTTTTGAGCACTCTCTCTCTACCCTCAATCTATATATATATATGGCTTAATTGCACTTTGCTACCCTCAACTATTCCGCTTTTTCAACTTGATACCCTAAACTTTTTTTTGTAACAAGTTGATACCTCAACTACTATTTTTTTTCAACTTGATACCTAATTTTTCAAAAAGTCCCAAAATGCCCTTATCCCTTCCCTCTTCCCTTCTCCCCTACCCCCCCCCCCCCCCCCCGCCCCTCCCCCACTCCGGCCACCCCCACCCTCCCGCTCCGCCTTCCCTCCGGCCACCCCCCCCTCCCACGCCGGCCAACCCCCCCCCCCCCTCCCGCTTCAGGCGCCACCGTCGCGGCGGCGGCTGCGGCTGCTGCGGCGGCTACTGCTGCTGCGACGGCGGCTGCTGCTGCCGCGGTGGCCGGCGGCGGTTGGGGTAGGGGGGTGGCCGCGCGCGGGAGAGGGAGGTGGCCGGATGGGAGGCGGAGCGGGAGGGAGGGGGTAGCCGGAGTGGGAGGGGAGTAATTTTAAGGTTTGAGCAGGGGTATTTTCGTCCAAAATTTTTTTTGGGTATCAACTTGTTACAAAAAAAAAGTTTAGGGTATCAAGTTGAAAAAGCGGAATAGTTGAGGGTAGCAAAGTGCAATTAAGCCTATATATATATATATATATATATATATATATATATATATATATATATATATATATATATATATATATATACTGATATTTTTCACACTATGTAATATATAATTCATTAATACAATAATACCATATTTTTAAAATAAATTGTTATTTAAATAGGCATATTTTGCTAAAAATTTGAAGGTCCGGCACATTGGCCCATGAAACCGAACCGACCGAAAATCGAACCGAATTAATTCGGTTCGATTTTGTTCGATTTTTATAAAAACGGTTCGGTTTTCGGTTTTGAGAAGTACGGTTTACGATTATTTCGATTTTCATATATACGGTTCGATTTGAACCGAATCGAACCGTTGCTCACCCCTAATTATACCACTTCCTTACCTTGTGGTACCTTACGTATAAGCATTTTGTCCGACCTTGACATATAACATCATTCCCTGCAAGATGAATCGCATTTTGACCGTCACAAAATAACAAAACTTGCACTTTCTCAAATCCGAACTCGCAAGTATCCTAAGGCATGTCCTAAGACATATTACATTGTTTGGATTCTAAAAGCTAACCCGAAATCCTAATTAGGTTTTAATTTAGTTTCAAGCGATTCCTTCCTCGGGTTGTGAACCTCGATAAAGATGGGAGTTTAAGGGAAGCTGGCCTTTGGAGTCTCCCTAACCATAACCCTCAGGGTCGGTCCTGAGCTTACGGGGGTTCAGGACGAGCTTATGAGGATTCAGGACGAACGTTCAAAAAAGGTTCCCATAGATAATGTAAAAAATATTAAAAAAAACTTTTAAAAAATATCTACAAATAAGGATTGAACTTAGGACCTTTAGTAAGGAGTCTAAACTCTAAATACTAACCACTAAACCACTATAAATTTGTGTCTAAAAAGGCCTATAGTATATAGTAGTTCTATTTTGAGATAGAAAATTATTAACATATTTAACTTTAAACTATTTTTTTTGGCCCTCATGATCCGGAGGCTCTGGACGGTCGTCCTGACCGCCTTGGGCCAAGGCCTGCCCTAACCCTAATAGTGAGGTTAGGTCATTGATATTACTGTAGGGAATTGGGCAGTATGTCAGTACCTCAATTTGCGGTCCAGAGTTGTATATTGTTTCCTACTCTTGAATGAAATTACCACATATATATATATATATATATATATATATATATATATATATATATATATATATATATATATATATATATATATATATAGGAAAATTCTACAATACATCCGCTGGAAATGGATGTATCGATACATCCGAAATCTGGACCGTTGGATTTTAATCCAACGGTTCAGGTTTAATTCAGATAAAATAATACATGAGACATCATTTAATGCTGATTTAGACTTCTGACCTGTTGGTAACTTGCTTAGCAGGTCATTCTTCACTTTAATTTTTTCAATGAACACCCTAAATTAACTCATATTTACTCTCTCAAAATTCCATCCAATTTAATCTGAACCTTTTTTTTTTTGGGTTACAGGCCATGGTAGTCGTGGTGGTGCTGGTGGTGGTGGAAAGAGAAACGGAGATGAAGAAGGAAATAAGAAACGGTTCGGATCGCGTCGAACGTCGTCGAGCACCCCTAGAACAACGAGGAGTACCAGCTGCGCCGAGAAGAATCGGTCCGCTTCGCGTCGGACGTCGTCGAGACCTCCTCGAACAAGGAGAAGTACCAGCGGCGCCGCTAAAATTTTACTGCCCATGCCATTGTCTGAAATTTTATTTTTCATTTAACAATTTAATATTTTGTTAATAAAGCTACATGTCATGGTGGTGGTGGTGAACTGAGGAAACCTACTTCTGAGGTCGGGCGGATTATTTTTTAACTTTTCTAAAGATAATATTTTCGAGGAGAATATTTTTTTGGACAAAAAATGGCCATTCTCTTTGCTTTTAACACTTAGAATGGTACATTTAGGACGGAGAATGGTACATTTAGGACGGAGAATACGGCGAATGGCCATTCTCTTTGCTTTTAATGTGGCGAATGGACGGTGAATACGGCGAATGGACGGAGAATGGCCATTCTTTTTGCTTTTAATATGGCGAACGGACGGTGAATACGGCCAATGGACGGATAATGACCTTTCTCTTTGCTTTTAATACGGCGAATGGACGGAGAATGGTACATTTAGGACGGAGAATGGACGGAGAATACGGCGAATGGCCATTCTCTTTGCTTTAATACGGCGAATGGACGGTGAATACGGCGAATGGACGGAGAATACGGCGAATGGCCATTCTCTTTGCTTTAATACGGCGAATGGACGGTGAATACGGCGAATGGACGGAGAATGGCCATTCTTTTTGCTTTCAAGAAGGAACATGGCCTCTCTTTGCTTTTAATACGGCGAATGGACGGAGAATGGTACATTTAGGACGGAGAATGGTACATTAAGGAAGCCTACAAAAGCTCGTTCTCTCAAATCTCTTCTTTGTGTAAATTAAATCCAAGGAGGACACAATCCCTAATTTTAGTTATTGCTTAGCAGAGTCTGCTTAGTTGTTGTAAAGTTGTGATGTTGCTTCTGTGACACTTTTATCTTTAATCTCATGTTTTCTATGAATGTCTTCTGTTTGATTTTGATTTAGTAATCTTTCCGTATTTAGTTTTTTTGTTTCATCTAACAATTTAATATTTTTTTTATAAATCTACAGGGCATGGTGGTGGTGGAAGGAGAAACGGAGATGAAGAAGAAAAGAAGTAGAAGTTCCGGTTCGCGGTGGACTTCGTCGAGTTCCTCAATCAAGCGGAATTAAACCTCTTATAGAGTTCCTTAATTGGAGTTGATCACGATAACCTTTTGTAATTTTTAAACGGATAGTAGAATCTTCCTCGAGCCCTCCTCAATCAAACGGCTAGTAGAATCTTCCTCGAGCCCTCCTTAATCAAACGGCTAGTAGATTGTTTGCTAGTCTCGAAATTTATTTGTCTTTCCATCTTCCTCACTTTTTGTACTTCTCTCTTGCTATATATACAATAGTTTTCTTGTTTCATAGTACTATTATTCATTCTGAAATACATAGAATAGTTTTTTGAAATACAATAGTTTTCTTGTTCTCAAGATGTCTACTCGTGCGGGGGGAAATGTAGAAGACGTAGAAGATTGGATGCCAAATCCAAATGAAACCTTCATTCCGCGTTTGTTGCGCAAGATTGAAGAACATCTGGCGACGATTTCAGCTGATGTTGCAAAGATAAAAATTGAACAAATTAAGTTATCTCGGCGTTTGGATAAGATTGAAGAATCTCCAGCTTTGAAGCAGGCATCTTCATCTAGAGCATTTAATAATGTGAAGGTGGTTTCCGTTGAATCTTCTTCCGAAGAGGAGGACGTGGAGCTACAGTCTCGTAGTAAAGCATTGGACCGATATCTCGCATTGGAAGCTATAGAAGAAGAAGAAACTGTCTTTAGCAGTCCTTCTAAAAGAATGCGTCGAAATTTACAGCCGGTCACACCATCCAAAAATTTAATAAGTGGTTCAACCTCGAAGCCTAGCAATTGTACTAGTGTTTCTTCGAGATATTACGACTATATTTTTGCAGATGATAGAGATGACGAGTAAGTAATATGAGTTTTGATTTTATTCCAACAGTTTTTTTCTACTAATTTATTCGTTTCTTTTCTTAGTAAAATAATATCATCTTGCAACAAAACCTATGTGTCTCGGTGGGAGATGAAGACCTTAGCTCCTTTAACGAGAATTACCAATGGGGTATGTATAGATAGTATATTTCTTCTTAGATGCCATCTATGTTTACTTCGATTCCATCGCTGATATTTTTAATGTTTTATTCAGATTATAAGTATTGTCTCTGCTATTCTCACCGCGGAGGAACGGAAAAGAACCTCCAATAAAGCTAAAGTATGGTTTTTACCAATAAGGATGTCGGTGAGTGAGCATTTTATTCTTCAATGCATATGCATTAACAATTTTCTCGTTTGTTTGTCCTTCTTAATGTATTAATTGATGTGAATGTAGAAAGCCACGTTACCTCCATCCGTCAAAAAGCCTTATGAAATATGGAAGAAGTATAAATACTTTCAGGATTACATGGGATCTTTAAGCACTTGTAAAGAGGTATTAATGTATTTATGTTTAATTATTAATCATAATTTTCTAAAAATTTACTAATTTGTTTAACCTAATTATCCTGATTCAGATATACATACCCATTCATTTGGGCGAACACTATACTCTTGCAAGAGTTGTGTTTTAAAAACAGGACTGTTGAAATTTGGGACTCACTTGCATCTGAAGATGATCCGATTCAAAGCAGAACAGTTATAAAAGAAATAGTAAGCTCATATTCATCAATTTTTATGAATTGGGTACAAGAATACGCATTATACTAATACATATTTGTTTTCTGGTAATTGTAGCTTTCAAATTTGGATATCTTTCTCCAAGAAGAGATTTTGAAGCTGAGAGATGCTAGGTTCAGCTTTTCTACTTTTGACATGCAAGACATACTCAACTATGACGACATGGAGGCTGGCATACTGGACATAATAATAAGAAAGATGAGAGAAATTCAAGGCAGTAAAAGGTGTGCCCCGTCTAGTTCGAAGAAGATGCCATTGATCCAGAAAAAAAAGCCGGCGGCCCAATCACATAAGTGGTCTGCATTCATGTCGGCCCACACATTGGTAAGTATTCAAACAGAAAAATCCATATTCATGTGTACACCGATGAAAAATGACAGAAAAAACTCATGATATTGTGTATTGTTTTTGGGAAACAACAGACCGTCATTCAACGTGTCAATGAAGAAACCGCAAAACCCGGCGCCTGTGAAGACATCCAAAAAGTAGAAGACTTCGTCATGGGTTTGGAGGACGACATAGAGTTGTTATTGGTCCCACTTTTTAATGCAACCATCAAACACTATACTCTGCTCACATTCAACTTTATCTCCTACGACTGGACACACTACAACTCCTTGTTGCAAACCACGTACGATACGTGCAAGGTGGATGCAGAATTAACGAAGAAAACCTTAGAGCCTATCGTCAGGAGAAAAGTTGATATGATGAGGGAGAGATGCCCGGCGAAGAAGGAGTATGAGAGCAAAGTGCTGAATTGTTCTCTAAATTGCCCACAACAACGGGCACCCAACTGCCTCTTGTACACGGCGTATTATATGAATAGGTTGACGAATCCTCCCTTCGAAATACCGGGAGAAAATGACAATGAAACTCACCAGAAGATGACAAAGATGAGGTTGGCATGGGCTAAGGAGTTGCTTTCAAGCAAATATGTAAATCGATCCTAGCAATGACATTGTAAAACAACAATGTAATTATGATGTAATTGGGCAAGGAACTTCTGTCTTTTATAAGCTCTGCTTTTATAATATAATCATTTTTGAATTACATTTACATCGTCAAAACCACGAAAAGTTTGACTTTTATTTACATATGAAACAACTCGAACTCATGCGCCAAAAGGGCAGTGGGTTCCTTAGCCTCAGGAGTCTATCTCTTCGACATGTTCCTTGTTGAAGAAGGATGGCTTTGCACGGTGCTCTCCCTCAAAACAAAATTCCTTGAGGCAGTGGGTTCCTTTGCCTCAGTGAGTTCCTTTGCACGGAGGATGAACGATGAAGTGACTTGCCTCAAGGAGTCATGCTACGGTTCCTATGCTCTGACCATGCACGATCAATACCATCTACCACGCGGACACGAACTGAAAGACGACAGAGAACAACACTCCTTGACAGTTGAAGTTTTCAATTGGATTCCTTGAAGCAAAACACTTCATCGTGCATCGTCAGAGGAGTGTTGTTCTCAAGGAATTCAATTGAAAGCTTCAACTGTCAAGGAGTGTTGTTCTCTGTCGTCTTTCAGTTCGTGTCCGCGTCGTATTCATCGTGCATCGTCAGAGCATAGAAACCGTTGCATGACTCCTTGAGGCAAGTCACTTCATCGTGCATCCTCCGTGCAAAGGAACTCACTGAGGCAAAGGAACCCACTGCCCCAAAGAATTTTGTTTTGAGGCAGAGCACCGTGCAAAGCCACCCTTCTTCAACAAGGAACATGTAGAAGAGATAGACTCCTGAGGCAAAGGAACCCCCTGTCTCAAGGAATTTTGTTAACTTGTGGCAGAGCACCGTGCGAAGCCATACTTGTTCAACAAGGAACATGTCGAAGGGATAGACTCCTGGCTGGCGATTCGACAGAGCGTAAAACGATAATAAACTCCAAACTCATGCACATCTCAGTCTTCTGAAGGACTTCACCACCGTGCATCGTCGGACCAATGGAACACGTTGAAGAGATGAACTCCTGGCGGCAAAGGAACACCGTGCATAGTCCGAGCCAATCAACGTGCGGGCGCTTCGACAGAGCGTGGAATGGCAATAAATCCAAACCCAGGCACATGTCAGTCTTCTGAAGGACTTCACCACCAAAGCTTCTTCGAACGAGGAGATCGACAACCAAGAGGAAAGAGTCTTGCCAAGGCGGGGGATCGGTAGAGTCCATCGCCACAAGAAAAGCTAAGTGAGATGAGAACAAACTCTCTCTACACTACTGGCATTTATAGGCATGGAACAACTCGGACTCATGCGCCAAAAAGGCAGTCACTTCGAATTCTGCCCCTGCTCAATTAAAGCTAAGTAAGACTGGAACAATTAATTTCCATCAATACCAATGCCATTAATAGCAATGAATATACCCCTTCGAATTCTGCCAACTTTGATACCCCCTACTGTATCAAAGTTTTTTTTCTTGATACAGTAGGGGGTATCAAAGTTTTGATACCCCCTATGTATGACATGTGGGCCCTTCCTGCTTTAAAAAATGTGTACAAATATATATATATACATAAATTTTAATAGGGCCCAAAAAACTCTTTTCTAACAAAACTCTTTTCAAAGTTTTGATACCCCGATGTATGACATGTGGTCCCCTCTTGCTTTGTAAAACGTGTAAACATATATATATACACATTATTTTTTGAGATGGCCCACATGTCATACATAGGTGCCTGTATCAAAGTTTTTTCCCTTTTAAATAGCACCCATAATTAACTTACAAAAAAGTATAAGTAAACAAAATATTGTTATAGTCAAGATTTGAACCAATGACCTCTTGAATACAAGTCTAGCAGTGTAACCACGACACCACAATAGCATTCTCCGTGTTTTATTAAACGGAGAATAACATTCTCCGTTTTGATTTAAACGGAGAATAGCTTCACAGTGTTAAAAACAAATTAGAATGTTCATTCTCCGTTTTAAATTAAAACGGAGAATATCATTCTCCGTTTAAAATTAAAACGGAGAATATCATTCTCCGTTTTAAATTAAAACGGAGAATGACATTTGCCACATAAGAATGACATTGTAAAACAACAATGTAATTATGATGTAATTGGGCAAGGAACTTCTGTCTTTGATAAGCTCTGCTTTTATAATATAATCATTTTTGAATTACATTTACATTGTCAAAACCACGAAATGTTTGACTTTTATTTACATATGAAACAACTCGAACTCATGCGCCAAAAGGGCAGTCCTTTTTATAATAAGATCTCCCAAATTCTGCCATTTATTGCAAAATTTAACAACTCGAACTCATGCGCCAAGCTACAGTCACTTTTATTGTCATTAATACCAATGAATCTGCCATTTATATGCCATTAATACCAATGAATTCTTCCATTTATATGCCATTTATTCCTAATGAATCTGCCCCTTCGGATTATATTCTCCGTTTTAGTTGGAACGGAGAATGGAATTCTCCGTTTACTTGAAACGGAGAATAACTTTCCCGTTTAAATTAAATCGTTTGAGTATTCTATTCACCGTTTATGTCTGCTCTTCTGTCTTTTATAATAAATCCTTTTGAGTTACATTTACATTGTGATAACCACGAAAAGTCTGACCTTTTGAGTTACATGTACATTATGAAAGTCTGAAATACTACATAAAATCCTACTATCAATAAAAAAGTTGAATGTGAGCTGCGTGCGGGCATCGCAGAGCAATGGAACTCCTTGAGGCAAAGGAATTCCTTGAGGCAGTGGGTTCCTTTGCCTCAGTGAGTTTCTTTGCTCGGAGGATGCACGATGAAGTGGCTTGCCTCAAGGAGTCATCCAACGGTTCCTATGCTCTGACGATGCACGATGAATACCATCTACCACACGGACAAGAACTAAAAGACGACAGAGAACAACACTCCTTGACAAATGAAGCTTTCAATTGAATTCCTTGAGGCAAATCACTTCATCGTGCATCGTCAGAGCAATGGAACTCCCTGAACAAAGGAAATCCGTGCATAGTCAGAGCAATGGAACTCCATGAACAAGAAACTCCGTGCATCGTCAGAGCGAATCAAGGTGCGAGCACAATAAATCCAAACCCACACTCTGTCGGAGCGCTCGCACTTTGATTCGCTCTGACTATGCACGGAGTTCCTTTGTTCATGGAGTTCCATTGCTCTTACATGCACGGAGGTCCTTTGTTCAGGGGTTCCATTGCTCTGACGATGCACGATGAAGTGATTTTCCTCAAGGAATTCAATTGAAAGCTTCATCTGTCAAGGAGTTGTTCTCTGTCGTCTTTCAGTTCGTGTCCGCGTGGTAGATGGTATTCATCGTGCATCGTC